>JAVJIF010006071.1:0-222941 GCA_038442645.1 Agave tequilana | reverse complement strand
AAAGATCTATGGTGATCTAAACACTTTGATCACCAATAAAAACTCTCACTACAACACTCCTATAGGATGAATAGCAATGGATAGCTCAAGTGTTTGTGTGAGAAAACAAGGAAAGAGATGGTGGAGGAAAACTCAAAGAATCTCTTTTAACACTCTTATAAAAACTTCCCTTTAGATAGGAAATATTTGCCCTCAATTTTGTGGAGAAAAACCTCTGAAAAGAGTAGGAAAAACAGGCTCTAAAATTTCTCCAAAATCTTAAAGAAAACAGCCCCCAAATGACCCTTTATATAGAGTCTGGAAAACTAGCCGTTGGGGCTCTGTCAGGCCTGCCGGTCGACCCGCACGGTCGACCGCCAACGGTCAGAAATCCGACCGTTGGAGCCACGGTCGACCGCCCGGGTCGACCGCCCACTGGAGCAGAGAGAAACTCTCTGTCGGTCGACCCGTACGGTCGGCTGAGATTTCCCAGAGAGCAGAGCTCTCTGGAGCGGTCGACCCGTACGGTCGGCCGTCCTCCAGTGCACAAAGGCGTGCACGTCTGTGCACGTCGGTCGACCGAGCCGGTCGACCGACTTCAGGATTAGTCGACTATAATGGAAGCAAGTCGACTTATCTGAAGCCTGAAACAGTTAACTGGGATTTAAAACTTGGTCTTTTGGCTTAAATAAAATCC
Organism: Agave tequilana; assembly: GCA_038442645.1. Lineage (NCBI taxonomy): Eukaryota > Viridiplantae > Streptophyta > Magnoliopsida > Asparagales > Asparagaceae > Agave > Agave tequilana. The sequence continues at coordinate 222,265 of JAVJIF010006071.1, read as the reverse complement.
CATAAAATACTTAAAATCTACAAAAATAGTTTAACCAATATACTTTGATATACAAACATGCTTGCACAAAATCAAGGCATGTTATAAAGATTTGGACTATTTTTGTAATATGAAAATATTTGGCTCAAGATAAAAACTGTATTTTCCAAAACATGTTTTCTAAACTTTGTTTTTCCAAAACATCTTCAAATAAAAACTAGATATTTAATTCATTTTAAGGCATAGTGTGTATGGATATGATCCACTACACAATCAAGATGAAATATCTATGTTTTTGGCATTAAGCTCTAAATATGGTTTTGGTTAAAAACATGTTCATAAGAAATACCAAAAATGAACAAAACACTTGAAATCTTCACTTGAATACATGTTTGGTTTTGGTTAAAATTCTTTTCTAAAACAAACTAAATCAAGAGTGTGTGTGTATATGTATTTGAGCAATCCCCACTATTCTATCCTTTACATTTTTAACTAAAACAAAAACAAAATCTTATACCTAGACACAAGTCTTCATCTTCTTGAAGTCTTCACTTGAAGGCTTCTCATCTTCTTGACTTGGTCCAAGCTTGATCCAAAAGCTCCTTGGATCACACCGTGCTAGCTCCAAATCTTGACATTTTATCGTTTGTTGAGCTATGCACCTACTAAGATCTTGATAATGAATCTGTCACTATTTAAACATAAGATCTTTAGTAAACATAACTTCATGAGTTGATCATCATCAAAACTAGGGTGATAGGCCTTTGGGCCAACACCCGCTCTTCCAGATCCGAGCAAATTCTCACATATCTCGGAGGAAGAGATATACGGGTGTGATCCGGTGACGCGTTATCACAAGCGGAAACTGCTCCTGCTGATGGTACTCTTATAGTCTTGTTGACCAGTTTCCCTTTTAACTAGGGAACAGGTTCTGACGTTTTTCTTTTATGCTGCAGGGTTGGCCGCGGACAGCGAGGCTGCAACTTCCCTCCCATATCGAGGAGATGATACAGGAGCTGGCCCAGCAGGAGGGTATTGAGGCTGCTGCTGAGATGCCTCACAAGAGGACAATTATTGAGGTCGGGGAGACTTCAACCTTGCAAGATTTGCCCGGGGATCTGCCGTCTTCGGACCCTTGGCTTGGTAAGAAATATTGACGCTTTGAATATTTTCTTTTATTGTCATGACTGACGTTTTGGTGCTTTGCAGAGAGTGCTGAGGAAGCTCAGGCAGAGGACTTGGTAGTCAGCGTCGACTCAGCAGAGGCAGCCAGCGTCGAGCCCGCAGGTGGTACAATTCAATCCTCGACTAAGGGTTCCGGAGAAGCCAGGTTCGCTGCTACTTCAGCCGCCGTGGAGGCTGCTATGACGGCAACCGCCCCGGAAGTGCCGGTGAGCATCTCAGCTTCTGTCGCGCCTGTTGTTTGACCCTACTCCTGCACAGGATGAGTTGATTCCCATCCCTCGCCCTGTGATAGTAAGGGATCTGGGAGCACATCAGCGGAGTCTCCTCGGTCAGAGAGATCATGGAAGAACTGCACGTCAAATGGTGCAGCAGTTCTTTGCTTCCATGCGATCGTGTATTGATCTCATCCTCTCTGGGGGCAGTTCTTTCGAATTTGCCAGAATGCTTCTTGAGGATTTGATCGAGAACATTGGTCATACTGGAGGTTCTTCACAGGCTAGGGCGTGTCTGCTGCTGGTGGAGCAATTGGGGAGTGATTTAAAAGAGCTTAAGTCTTTGGAGGAACACCGGCTCAGTTCACGAGGCCGGGCAACCTTGACTAGGCTTCTCGCTGCTCAAGAACAGGAGCGGAAGGAGATGGAGGAAAAATAGCCGAAGAGACTCACCATCTCCAACATTTCCAGGTGGACCATCAAAAGCTGATTGGCGATTCAAGGGAATCTAAACTCGTCATGCAGAGCGCAGAGCAGGTTATCATCAGTGCTCGGGCTACCATAGCCAAAGCAGAAACCTTGATTGCAATTAATGAGCAGAAGCTTGCCACTACCAGGAAGAAGCAGGAAGGTTGTAGGCTGCCAAAATGCAGGTTTGAAAAAAACTCTCCACTCACTCCTCTAGGTTGGAATTCCTACGAGCGCAGCTGGCTGCGAGGAGATTTTTGTCTGAGGAGTTACGGGTCCAGGCTCTCATGGAGGCTGAGAAAGTATGTCAGCACGAGATACATCGCCTCCGAGAACAAATCCGTTTTTTGGCTAATCAAGACTGTTAGCCTCCCCCCTTTTTTTAGGGACAGCACACTCAATTCATCAAGAGTGTTTGTATCACTTTTATCATTTTTGGCTCAAATAATAAAAGTCTCTTAAAATTTTGCTCCATCTTCATTGTCCCACTGTAGATAAATCTAATTTCTTAGCAGCAGTCTTTGGCTGTGATCCTTGATTGACTATGAATAATGAACTTAGGTAGAACTAAGTTCTTGGGAGGAACGCGGCTCTGATTTATAGGGAGACGCGGTCCTGAGAAACGCGACTCTGACCTGTCCATTGAGACGCGGTTCCAGTTGGCGCGAAAGACGCAGCTTCGGGTGCGGCTCCCTAGCGGCAGCCCTTAACTCTGCCCAAGTGCAGAATTCAGGATGTCGTGAGACGCGGTCTTATGCTCTTCAAAACTGACACATAGATATGAGGACGCGGCAGTGGGTCCTTGACCTGGTGCAAACTCAAATTGAGTTTATGATAGGAACACCATTATCATTTCGCCATGTAGACGCAGCTTCAAGATACTTGTGAATGTCATGGGCCTTCTCCGTTGAGGACACAAGTCTCAGGACGCAGTTTTCCACTTTTATGTGATTTTCAAGCGCGACTCCCACAAGGGGTCCCTTTGCTGTGAAGGGATGCAGCTTTGAATCACTCTGAGACGCGGCTGCGGTCTCTTGGCTAGAATGAAAGGGACGCCATTTTGGATTCACAAAGGGGACGCCAGTTCCTGGACGCGGCTCTCGGCCTGCGTTTGGGCAACTTCCCAGGCGTTACATGCAGCTTGTCATAAAGATTTTGTTGGATCTTTAATGTCCAGTCGATGTTGATGATTGGGGACTCGTATCATCCGACATATCCCGACGCGGCAGTCCACGCGTCAGCCCTTCATTGGGCTTAAGCATTAATGCCTTTAAATGCCAGACCGGCACTGGCGGTTGGAGACTTGCGTCTTCGATGCTTCCCGAAGCGACAGTCCACGTGTCGCCCCTTTATTAGGCTTTGGCATGCACGCGGGAATTAAAGCTGACGGTTCTGATTAGCGAGCCATTAATCACAGGCTTCGTGGTTTGCCTATAAATAGGGCTCAGCTTTACCTTTTAGCAGTTCATTACTTAAACTGCTTTCTTTGAGAGCGAATGCTCTAAGAGATCTTGTCTTCTCCCTTCAAGGACTTCATCAGGTTTTGCCTCCATGGACGAAGACGACCCAGAGCTTTCATGCTTCTGTTTAGCCTTTCCAGAAGATTACCACTGTCAAGTGATTTCAATAATAAAGCGTCTCCTTGAACACCTTTTATGTCTGCACTTTGATGCAGAAAGTTCAACTTTTAATAGAGCCTCTGCGGGTATGACTTCCTGGTTTTGCCATAAAATTTTCAGCCCACCTGAGTTTCAGTTTTGATATCTCTTAAAGAGATTCATCTTCTTGACCTTCTTCTGAAGTCTAACTGGTGCACCCATCTTTTGAAAGTTGCGCCATTTAGAAAATTCTGACTTAGATTTTCTGGATGCGAGTATAATGGACTTTTGCACCTGGACCATGGGCTTTACATACAGAGCTCGCGTCTGAGGCTGTTGACTTAGATCAAAGGTTTCGGGCCTGAATTTTGCAACCTCTGTCCGTCGAACAGGGAGACGGCAATTTTCGCTTCTGATTCTCTTAGCGCCTCATAGCTTAGACGCGATGCAAAACCAGACTGCGTTTGAATTCTGTGTATATCACAGCTTTGATCGCGTCTGTTTCTGCTGCCACGCAGAAGTTTGGCTCACTGCGCGGGTCACTCCTGCGTCTGCAGTTTTCCGCAATAGCTGCGTCTGTCACTTAGTTTTCTCTTGTTGAAATATACTAAGTTTCAGATCTTCTAATTTTTCGTTTGCTTCTTGCAGGTAGGCTTGATCATCCTTTTTCATATTCGCTGGGCCCTTGGAGAATATATCGGCCAGCGAACTTGGTCGATGGTCGACCACAGGAGAAGAAGTCATGGCTCCCGTCTTCGGGAGACGGGGATCGGACCCTCGCCAAGATTTCTTTGGATTCAATGCACCAGTCATGCTTCTTGGCATGGCATGGTCAGAGTGAGTATGGCAGAGGATATAGTGGTGGTTATGTCCTTGGATTCTCCCTTCACCTACCCCAGAAGTGACATCGATGAAAACTCCATGCTCATTGGATGACTTTCTGGTGGTGGAGATGTTCATCAACGAAGGATGATACCCCGCCACTTCGGATGGTAAGGTGGAATCAGAAGATTCTGCTGCATTTTGACCTCAAAAACACCATTGCTCTTGGTCACGATGGGCTCTTTCAATGTTTACATCATGCATCGTGGTGCAATCAGCTTCCGATCGTCGCCACAGTGTTCAATCCTGCTTTTTGGCGCCCTTCCAACCTCTTGTACTTTGAGTTGTGAGCAGCTTCAAGGAGTGAGTGCAACCTTTGAGAGAGAAAGGGACTTCTTTGTACTCCTTTATTGTAACACTCAATCTTATTATATAAAGAGCGTTTTGTATCACTTTCATATGCCTGGATATAAATAAAGTGACACTTTTCTTTTTGTCTTCTTCTGTTGTCTTGAACTCCCTTTTTGTATTGAAAGTCAGACGAATAGAAGTAAATAACCTTTGACCTGTCAAAATTATGATAATAATCTTAACGAGTCAAATTTTGTAGAGAGAGATCCTATTTCATGAACTCAGCAATGCTGTCGAGTGTGATATAACTTAACAGAGATAAGATAACTTTTGTGGACCTGTCAATCTATAACGGAGAATGACAATCTGAATTTGTACCCCCAGGGAGGATAAGCTTTTATCAGAGGTTTGGGATTAACTTGATTAAGATCAGCTGGGGAGTTAATGAAAACACTGTTAATGGTGTAATGTTAACCTAACAATGTTTTTAAGTGGACTTGTTATTCTGTTGACGAGAATAACAAGTGAGGCTAGATTCGCGGGGGATCTAGGAAGTTTTTACTGTTAAAGGTGTGATATTAACTTAACGGGTTGAAAGTTGTCTTGCCAGAAGTGTGATGTTAACTTGACAAGGATGTGAGTCAGAGGTGTGATATTAACTTGACTCAGAAGCATTTCAGCTTCACTTGGGAAAACTGAAAGTGTCACTGTCATAGGTGTAATGTTTAACTTGACAGTGAGAGTAATGCTAGAGGTGTAATTTTGAACTTGGCATTAGTCACCTCGACTTTAACAAGGAAGTCCGAGGAAAAGTCATGGCTTTAAGTGTATTGTTTGAACTTAGCAATGACTTGGAAGCTAGAGGTGTAGTATTAACTTAGTATCGTTCATTTCAGCTTCGATATGGAAGTCTGAAGGAAGGTGACTGTCAGAGGTTTAATATTGAACTTGGCAGCAACTTGATTACTGTTAGAAGTGTGATATTACTTAAACAGTAATTTGTCAGAGGTGGGTATTAACTTGACAAAAATTGGTTTGCGATACGAGCAATTTGGGACCTGTCATTCTATTAATGAGAATTGACAAGTGAAGTTTGAAGAGCCAGAGGTATAGTGTTAACTTGGCAAATTTGAAGTCTTGCTGCTCCACGTAGAGTTGACAAGTAAAGTTTGTACTCGACAAGGAGTATTGAGAATCTTCATTACCAGAGGTATAGTGTTAAAATAGCAACGATTGTATTTGTAGACCTACCATTCTGTAGGTGAGAATTGGTAAGGGATTTTTGGAGGAGAGGGTGGAATTACATCCATTTAGGTTTTTAGCAAAATCAACGGATTTGAGGTGCCTTTACCAACTACCGTTTGAGTTGGGCTAGCCATGCTATTCCCCCCAGCATGATGAGTTGTCGAAGACTTATGTTGGGCTTAAAAGCCAACAATTTTCTCTATCCTTAGCCATTGGAGGCGTCGGATGTTAATGAGGATGGGAACATTAGAACCCAGGGTTTTTAGCAAACCCTCAGCTGTCAACGGATTTGAGGTGCCTTTACCAACTACCGTTTGAGTTGGGCTAGCCATGCTATTCCCCTCAGCATGATGAGTTGTCGAAGACTTATGTTGGGCTTAAAAGCCAACATTTTCCTCTATCCTTAGCCATTGGAGGCGTCGGATGTTAATGAGAAACTCTTCTTGTTTTGATCAGAGGTGTACTTTTAACTTGATCGGTAGAGGAGCACCATTAAGGATAGTACTTCTTCAAGAATCTACCATTGATCGGCATCATGAGTGTATCGCCATTTGAAGTTATGAGGCGATATGATCCATTTGAGTAGACTGACTCTACTACAAATAGTCCTTCCCATTTGGGCTGGAATTTTCCTTTTGTCTTATGTGTCATTACCATAGGTCTTCTGACGGTTAAGACAAGATCGCCTTTCTTGAAAGTTCGCACTTTGACTTTCTTGTTGAAGGCTCTGGTAATCCGGGCTTGGTAAAGCTCAATTTGTTGTTGGGCCTGCAGACTTTTGTCATCCAAGGCTTCCAATTCTTGGAGTCACTGTCTATGCTTCTCCTCATTTGTCATCTCTGCTGTCAGGGCGACGCGTAGAAATGGAATTTGGATTTCTAGTGGAAGCACTGCTTCACACCCGTATACCAAAGAAAATGGTGTAGCTTTAGTTGGGGTTCGAACAGTTGTGCGATAAGCCCATAAGCATTCACCCAGCTTGTCGTCCCAGTCACGTTGACTTTTCGAGATGATTTTCTTGAGGAGCTTGCCAATGGTCTTGTTGAAAGCTTCTGCGAGACCATTAGCGGCGGGGTAGTATGCCGTTGAGGACACACTCTGGATTCTGAACTTGGCGCAGAACCTTTGGAAAGCCTGACTGATGACTGGGGTCCGTTGTCGTGGATGATTCGTCGAGGTACACCAAAACGGTAAATGACATGATGTTTGACGAATTTGATCACGTCTGATGACTTTACCTCCTTCAGGGAATGGCCTCAGCCCATTTGGAGAAGTAATCGGTTATGGCCAAAATAAACCGTTGTCCTTTTGATGATGGAGGGCTGATAGGGCAACTACATCCATCCCCACATTTCGAATGGCAGGTAGAGGTCGTAGGGTGAAGATACCCTGGTGCTTGATGGATGAAATCGCCATGTATTTGCAGGCGTGACATCTTTTGGCATAATTGATGGCATCAGCGATCATCTTAGGCCAATAATATCCAGTCTTTGAGTCGGTATGCTAGTTTTGGGCCAGGTTGATGGGCTCCGCACATACCATCATGGGCTTCTTTCAATATTTCCTGTGCCTCTTTTGGTGAAAGGAAGCGGAGCAAGATCCCGTCGTGCGATCGACGATACAATGTTCGTGTAATCGCATTATAGTAGAATTTAGGGGCTTTCCTTCGAATGGCAGCCGCTTCTTTGGTGTCCTCAGGCAATTGCCATACAGGACATAATCAATGTAGGGGAATCGCCAGTCTCTAGGCTCTGGACCGATTGACAATTCCAGCGCTTCTTTGTTTTGAGAATCTCCTGTTGGCTCCTAGTAATCCTCAGGAGCAATCCTCGGGCAATACAGGTCGTGGTTGTGGACAAATATCTTCTCCACTGTTCCAGCCGGTAGAGCTAAAGAGGCAGCGAGGGATGCCAATGCATCTACATGCGCATTTTTCTTGCGTGGTACATGGTTGATGTAGAAGTTTGTAAACTTCCCAGCCATGTGGACAGTTACGTTGTAATAGGGTACTAGGTCTTCATTTCTGACTTCGTACTCCCCGCGAACCTGGCTAACGATGAGTTTGGAGTCACCATATGCCTCGAGATTTTTACGCCAATCTCATCGGCGAGTTGCATCCCAATCAAAGAGCATTGTATTCTGCTACATTGTTGGAACACGGCTCGGTTATGAGACAGCTCGAGGATCACATAGTTCTGTGGGGAGACGAGTACTACTCCTACTCCTGCCACTATGTGTCCTTTTGGGCTCGTTCTCGACGCCCCAAAGAAATAAAGAAACTGCCACACCTGCATATCGAAGGATGTCTGAGTCTGGCAGGCTTCAGCGACCTCGTCTGGGAGATCTTCGTAAAGTTGGCTGCCCTCGGATCTGGATGCTCAGCCAGGAAATCCACCACCGCTTGACCCTTCACGGCTTTTTGTGGTAAAAAGTGCATTTCATATTGGGATAACAATATGGCCCATTTTGCCAGCCGGCCATTTAATGATGAAGGCTTTGTCATGAGCAACCTCAAGGGGTTGACTTTTGATATGACGTTTATCGTCTGGCTACTAAATAGTGTCGCATTTTCTGAATAGCAAACACCAATGCCAAACATTCCTTCTCGATCGGGTTGTACGATGTTCGGCTCCGATCATTGTTCTACTCAAATAGTAGATTGCTTGCTCTCATCCCTGATCATCATTCTGAGCTAGTAGAGCTCCTAAAGAATGATCCATCGCTCGGACATATATCAGGAAAGGTTTTCAGACACCGGAGGTATAAGGACTGGCGGTTGTGTGAGGTACTGTTTAATTCCTCAAATGCTTGCTGACAAGCACTGTCCCAAATGAACGAAACGCCCTTCTTCATTAATTTGGAAAAGGGTTGGCATCTCCGGATAGATTTGAGATAAACCTTCGGATGTATGCCAATCATCCTTGCAATCCCTGAGCTCCTTGAGGTTTCTCGGAGGTTGCATCTCCTGGATAGTGCGAACCTTTTCCGGGTCCAATGAATCCTCGTAGAGGTTACTATAACCCTAGGAATTTTCCACTGGCCACCCCCAGAGGAAGGACTTGGTGGGGTTCATCTTCAATTGATGGGCCCGCATGATCTCAAAGACGACCTTTAGATCAGTTATATGATCCCCTTTAGCGCGGCTTTTCACCGCGATGTCGTTCACATAGCATTCCACCGTTTTGCGCATGTGCTCGTGAAAAATGGCATTCATGGCCCTTTGATATGTCGCCCCCGCATTCTTTAGTCCGAAGGCATGACGGTGTAGCAGTATACCCCCAGTGGTGTCCTGAAAGAGGTATGTTTCTCGTCATCAGGATACATTTTAATTTGATTATATCCTGAGAATCCATCATGAAGACATTCGCTCGAATCCACATGTGTTGTCAATCATAACATCTGTAATTGGCAGTGGAATTCGTCTTTGGGACAAGCCTCATTTAGATCACGAAAATCAATGCAGATCTGGATCTTTCCATTCTTTTTAGCAACGGGGACGATGTTGCTACCCAGTCGGGATGTTTGTTCTTCCTAATGAAGCCAGAGTCTATAAGCTTTCCGACTTCTGATTGAATTGCCTCCATTACTTCTGGACGGAACCGGCGCTGTTGTTGTTTGACGGGTTTTACGTCCGTATTAATGTTGAGGCGGTGCATAGCCACTCGAGGATCAAGTTCAGGCATATCCTCGTAATTCCAGGCGAAGACATCTATATATTCTTGTACAAGAGATATTAGATCCTTTTTCTCCGAAGGTGACAGGCCGTCGCTTATGAGATGGGCTTAGGATTAGCCTCATCTCCTAGATTGATCTGAACAACCTTATCTTCTGTGGGTGGCTCGCGCTGTTCGAAGCGGGTATCCCAAAGATTGTTTAAGTGTTTGATCAAGGATCTGTATCGGATTGGATCATTTCCTCATCTCCGTCTTCCAGGTGGCTTGTTGAAACCATGTTCACTGAAAGTTCTCTAAAGATGTTGCCGATACTAGAATCTGATTCCCACGAGGACGTGCCCGATGAGCAATCATGGCTCAATGTCTCTTCAGAGTCAGAGGCTAATGGGATCGGAGTTGACACATAGCCCCCCCTGCGAGTCCGATGATAATAATCGGGGGTTTTCCCTTTCGGTACAAAAAACCGGAGTAGTGTTCTCCTTCCTTTGCTGAAATTCAACCCTGGTCCGCTTGTCAGATCATACCCCATGCTTCCCATCATTCTGAGTGCCTTTGGCTCATATTAACCGAATTGAGGGGATTCCTCTTCGTCTTCTGATTCTTCGGGTCATCGGTTCGGATTCAATTTGTCCGAAAAGAATTGGTCTTTGACCTTTCCGTCTTGCGGGAACCATGAATATGGCTTTTTGCGCATCACCGGCATTTCGACAGGTTTCGAAGGACGATTTCACCGGTACATGCAATGATGTCAAAGCATCCATTGCCGACCAGAGATCGTCGTCAACTTCGGTACTAGTGTCTGACGGCACTGAGTCGAAGCAAACACAGAGAAATACGCCAGATCTAAGTCTTCATTAATATACCATCCGCCTACATCGTCGGAGGTATTATCAATATCGAGCTTATTATTGCCCGTTACAAGTGGGTCTAGTTCCCATATGCATTCTTCTTTTTTCAGCTCGGTGTCGGCTTCATTACCAGAGTCGGGCTCCTCTGGTTGCGGGATTTCATCTTTTTCATAGATTCCTGATACAGGAGGGAATCTGTAAAATAATTCTCACTCCCTTGAACGGATGCCTTTCGGCAATCAACGTTCGCACCTTTCCACTTCCGTCAATGTATTTCATGACTTGGTGAGAGTAGAGGGAACGATAGAATTGCAATGAATCCACGGTCGTCCCAGTAGCAAGTTATAGGAGGTGTCAGCATCTATGACGTAGCATGTCACCTCTGACTTTAGGTCTCAAATCTGGCATTTGAGCTTGACCTTCCCCATTAGACGGGTACTATTAGCATTGAACCCGTAAATAGTAGTCTGGGTGGCGCTCAAACGGTGAGTAGGAATCCCGAGATGTTGCATGACTCGGCGAGGCATAATGCTCAATGCGGACCCGGGATCTACCTGAATGCGGTTCACCTCAGATGATCCAATATACCCTGTGAAGTAAAGGGGTCGATCATGTTTCCCTTTGACTTGCATTAATCTGCCGTGAAGGTGATGCAGGGAATATTTTGGGAGGCGTGGAGGCAATCCTCGACATCTTCCTCCTTTGGCCCAATCGGCACCTGGGTGATGAAGACCTCAGCATTAGCCAGAGCTTCTTGTAGAGCTTCTCTGGTTGACTTTGATAGCCTAAGAAGCTCATAAAGCGTAATCCGCGCCGGAATGTTGGCTAGTTGAGCTAGGACATCAAAGCGGTAAGGTGCTGTGGATCCTTCCGCTATGTCTTTTGAAAGAACTCGAGAAAACCGAAGTTCTTTCTGTTTTTCCACAGGTTGTTTTGTGGAGGGTTTGGCTGGCTCTGCAGGGGTCTTGGAGGAGTTACCGCCATTTCATCGTACTTCTTCAAATATGACTGCCCTTAATGGGTTTCCGCCACCAGTTGACTGGGTTCTGTGGCTAGGACTATTGTTTCCTCTTTCGAATTGGTCAGCGAGGGGACATCAGTCTCTGCTTCCCGCGAAGAGGCGCATACCACATTACAGGATGTGGTCTTTGCTTTGCCTTTGGACTTCCTGTTAGTCACAGTAGTCTATTGCTGGCCATCAACAAGGTCAGGATGAACCCACATGATTTCTCCTTGAGGTGTGGGGACAGGTACTAGGCCTTTCTCTTGCTGGTGGTGAGGGTCTGTGTTGACCACTCTTAGCTCTCCTCTTGGGACAGGGACTACTCCAGAGGGTGTTGGAGGTTGCCTTCCAAACTGGAGGAATGACATCATGTTAGCCGCCACCTTCTTCTGCTCTGGACGGAGTTTTAATACCTCCGCGTCAATCAGAGCCTGAAGGATGTCCTTGAAGACATAACAGCTCTTGGTGGGGTGTCCCAACATCCTGTGATACATGCAGTAACTGGGATTATCGGTTTTACTGACTTCTTCAGGGCGCCTAGCTTCAGGGAGTTTCAGTCGGTTGCTCTTGTTGAGTAGTTTGAAGAGCGAGTCGACATGTTCATTCTTGAAGGAATACTGCTTGTTGGCGCGTGGTTGGCTTGAAGAGCCACTCCCTATAACCGGTTGAGGTTTGACAGAAGATTTAGTTTCTATCGCCAAGTTGTCCTTCCGTTCGGCTTGGAGGGACGTGTCTGGCGCACGCCTCGATGACCTCTCAGGTCTGGCTTTGTTTTCTTCTGCCTTGACCCGGGCGACGATCTCTTCAGCCTGTTCACCTTGTTGGATTAACTGCTTCCAGGTACGGCTTTCAGCTACTCCTATTTGGGCAAGGAGTGAAGTTTGGAGATTATGATGGCATGTTTCCACAGGGTGACCTGGGTCATACCGCTTGGACATCGGAGTGCCACATTCCGAAATCTTTCTACGAAAGACGTGACGGACTCTCCCTTTCGTTGCTTGGTGGCCAAAAAGGGTCGGCATGGTGACCTCCGAGTCATCTTCAAAGAAGCGTGTTAGGAAGAGCTTCTCCAAATCGCCCCAATTTTTGATTGAGCCCTCTGGGAGCTTCATGAACCATTCAAAGGCGAGCCCTTTTAAACAGACGATGAATAAACGCGCCAGGATGGCATCGTTATCTACCATGTTCCCTGTTTGAGATTTGAAGTAGTAGATATGTTGGGTCGGTGAACCTTTCCCATCAAACGCTTGGAGGGTCGGAGCCGTGAACTTGGGTGGGTACGGAACTAAGTCCCACTCGGCCGGATATGGCCGGATCAATCCTGCTTCTTGGAGGCCTTTTCGGTTGGTAAGGGCCTCAAGACGTTGCTCCAACTGATTCATTCTTTTAGAATGAACCTTTCCCTGGTCTCGGTCGTCCTTTTCCTGCGACGAGGATTTAGATGAACCAGAAGTAGGTTCCTCTTCCTCCTCTTTGTGCACAGAAGATGAGCTTTCCCCCTCTTTTCGCTTGCCTTTAGACTTCTTAGAGGAGGCTTTGTTGGTTGACTTCCTCTTGTCTTCAAGCAACTGTGCGAGCATCTGCTTGAGGGAGTCAATAGATTCTTGCTGAGCGTGAATCATCTCGAATTGTTCCTTCTGGACCTGGGCTTGCTGCTCCAAGCGCCTGGCGGTTTCCTCAGGAGTGCTAGTCATATATATGTAGGCCTCTTTCTCCATGGAGGAATTTGAGGCCTGCGACTCTGTAATAGCGGAATGCGAGTCATTCACCTCAATGCCCCGGACTAGAGCATTGTAGTCAATCGGGGGAATTGCCCCGGTTCGGGTGTGAGTGTGTCGGTACACTCCTTCTGGTTCTGTGTCAGATTCATCGGAGCTGACTGCAGGTTGCCTTCCCCTGCTCCTGCTCGCCATGTTTGCAGTGAGCTCTGGATATTCAGTGTCAGAGAAAATCCTCCTCCTGTGGGAGCGACTTCTCTTAGCTGATCGGGGAATCAGGGTCAGCTGTCTAACTAGAGACTGCTGGTTTGCACCTGAATTGCAACGGCACTCAGAGAGCATTGTGATAAGCCGTTGGCAGCAACATGACGAAGTGATCTGATTAGCACTTCTTTTCTTTGTCAAATAATCTCTCAGATCTGTGGGAGGAGGGTCAAAGAGATTAGCCTCGCAATGTCGAGGGTAGGAGGCATCCTTGCTCTGTACAGCTAGGACGCGGGGTTCAGCGACGTGGGGCGCATGAAACGCAGCTCTCGCGTCGCGTCTTCAGGACGCGCGTCTGGCGTCTCTGCTGAGAAGAGACGCGACTATCGCGTGGCTGATTATTGCACCGGGGCAGAGACGCTTGAGAGATATAGGGCGGCCGGGGCCCCATGCCTAGAGGCGCGTGCTTCCTGCACTTGGCAAGGTGCGTGAGTTTCGCCTTGGCGTATGGGGAGTGGGGCTTCAGAGGAGCTAACTTGGGGAGTCTCGCGTTTGGGCCGCCAAACGCGGACTTCGCGTGCTGGATACGGCGCAACTGAGACGCCAGTTTGAACCTTGCGACCTGCCTCAGTTGAACGATCAGAAGTTCCAACTTGCAGCTGACGTGCACGCCTCCTCTTTCGGCGCTCAGCGTTTCGGTTGCGTTGTGGAGGTGGAGAGAAACCTACGACGACTTGGTGCTGAGGAAGAGGGAGGACTGATTGGACACCAGGAAAGCTGACCACGCGGGTCTCTTGAGAGACGTTGGCGCGTGTATCACGCTTGGCGCAGTTGGCCGCGACACCCTTCACGGCAGCCGCGCCTGAGAGAGTCTCAGAGCGGGTTTCGGGGCAAGTCCCCGTAGAGACCCTGCGGCAGACGCGGGTCTTTGGGCTCTTGGAGCCGGAAGAGAGAAATTCTTCATACTTTGCCTGGTCGAACTCGACGACAAGCGATTCGACCATCTTCCCCTTATAGAGGACGTCACCTTGCGCCACGATTTGTTCGTCAGTAACAAATGAAGTCCCCAGTGGAGTCGCCATCTCTTGTTTGGTACGGAGAGGAGACGTTCGGTGTAGATTTTCTTGAATCAATTGAAAGGTTACAACAAACTTATACTCCGACTACAAGGGAGGGGAGATGCTGAGTCTTGGATCCCCCCTTTGTTTAGTGCTGGGTTCTTCAGGTGGCGATGGAAAGTGAATCTTGTTTTCCGTTGACCGGGTGAACGTCGAAAACTTTTGGGGATCTTCTCTTCGGATGGCGGACGGAGTAACGCAGCTCTGTCGGCCAGAAATCTCAAAGAGATTGTAGGCAGCAAAGACTAACTTGTACGCAGCAAGTTGTTTGAAGGGTTGGACTCTCTTTCCTCCTCTCTGGAAGCTTTAAAGCCAAGCTCTTTTCTCTCAGGGTTCCCTCTCCGAACATCCGACCCCTTCTTCATAGCAACGGGGCTATTTATAGAGGTTTCAGGGGCGTACGTGCCTCCTAAAAACACTCCATAATGGGGGCTAACTTTCCCCGTTATGTGGGCCGTGATTGGCCCCGAAACCGGGACGGTTACAACTGAGGCGCGGGTTTCGACCCACGCGCCTTGGAGCTGTTGAGACGCGGGTTTCGACCCTCGCGCCTTGGTGCTGCTGAGACGCGAATTTCGACCCTCGCGCCTTGGTGCCGCAGTGCTGGCTATGATTAGCCCTGCGTCTGGAGTTTGGGACTCTGCTTTTGATGGCTTGTCTTTAATGATTTTTAGACAGCCTACAGACGCTCGCGCATAGGGAGCCAGGAGGCCCCCTGGCCGTACCCAGCCGCCGGCAATGCGCCGGCAGCGCTCAGCCCCCCGGGTGGCGCCTGGTCTAGGAGGAGAGAGGGGGGTCTTGCCGTCGGGCGCCAGCAGAAGAAAAGGGAGAGGGAAAAGAAAAGAAGAAAAAGAAAAAGAAAAAAAAAAAAGAAAAGGGATGATTAGAAAGGGAAGGGGGGATGTTTATTAAAAGGAAAATTGATGTGATGGGACATGTGGTTGGCAGGTGATGTGATGGGGGATGAGCTGCGTCAGGGGTTGACTTTTGGGAAGGAAAGGAAAAAGAAATGGAGAAAAAGAAGGAAAGAATAATATTATTAAAATAGGGTAAAATTGACTAAATAAAAAATAATATTTTAAGATGCTCTATGAAATCGGATTTGAGAAATTCAATCTAGTTTACAAATTAAAAATCCTGAAATTTTCCGGCGATATCCGTCGACACCAAAACCTGTGGATTCTCGATAAATTTAGAAAAATTCTGAAAAATGAATTTAAATAGAAAATGAAATTCTAAGAAGTAAGTGAAAGCCGTTTCTGAAAATTTAATCCCGTTTAAAAATTAAAAATCCGGGAATCAGTCAGCGAAGCCGGCCGACACCGGTTTTGGAGATTTTGCAGAAAAATTCTGAAAAATTCCAGAAAATCATGAAAAATTTAAAATATTTGAAAATGATGTTTGAAACTAAAATCGGTCAAATCGGACTAGCAGAAAGGCCAAATCAAGTGAAGCACTAGGTTCGGGCCCCCGGTTCAGACTAGAGCTGACTCCGAGTCTACGAATCCAAATCCAACACAAAACAATCACATTAATTATCATAAAACAAAAATAAATACAAAATTAAATCAAATAAATATGATAGAAAATTCAGAATACGTATCTAAGTACGTATTCTAGGAACGGGGTGTTACATTCCATCCACCTTACGAAAATTTCGACCTTGAAATTTCGATACGGGGAAGATGAACACGGAAGGAATAGGAATAAGAATTATACCAATCAAGATATGAGTAACTGAGGGTAATTCCCACCAATCGACTGAATGATAAACCTAGGACTGAGAAATTTCAGCACTTCTGCCGTATATATTTTCTGACGGTGCCATAATAATACTGACCTGATGTCTGCTGATAAAAGAATACTGCTAGAGCTTCAAAAGACTGGCCCATTCTGAATAATATTAAGTGAGCTGACTTGGTGAGTTATTCAATAATATTGCGAAGCAAAACTGATAAAACCCATAGAAATCCATAGTGCTCAAATCCATAATATAATATAAAGCCCTGCATGGCATGAAGCTGTCCTTGACAAAGAATTTGTAGTAGAATTATCGATGCTGCATACATTCTACTTCTTCGAGAATAAACCAGAATATCGAAGATAAAGCAAACCCTGATAATACTGAGCATAAATCAAGAAGACCAATAATTAAGAATTTCTGAATACTGAGCATTGCAATCCCTGAAAGACATAACCGAGAATATAGAATAACCATGGAGAATTTGAAGACTGACTTCTAAATGATAACCTGACTGCAGATGAAACATTAAAGAATACTCAATCTCTGCAAGGTTGGCCGAATAGATCGTTCATACAGATCATGGCAATAGCTCAGATACAGCGAGAAAATCATGTTCATCGGATCCATGAAAACACGCTAGGCGGAAGAAATTCGTGGAACGGGCTAGAGTGCTAAGCACTGAAGGGACTAGCCACTGACGAAACCAAGCCTAGGTGAGGCCATCGCGCAACACATCTCAGGCGCTAAGCATTAGGGTGCAGCGGAGCTAACACTCTGCGCGGCACGCACTTGGCGGAGCTCATGCAGCGAAGCCAGCGCGTAACATAACGCTAAATGCTAGGCACCAGGGTGCAGCGAAGCCCACACCCGGTTAGGTCCACGGTGACTAAAACACGACCCTCGCACGGCGAGGCTAGCGGGGTCCGTAGTCCAACAAATCAATAAAAACTGCCAGAAGTTGGTGGCTCTGAGAACACGATCAAGAAATCATGATAACCGAAATGAGTCCAGAGTGTTGTCTCCATAACACTGTCTGGCAGAAGCCCTGAATCTTGAATACTGTTACATACCGACACTTCTCAGGTAATGATACGGTCTGTCTGATTATATAAGTGATGACTACCCCACTTGCTGTGCTGATTTCCCCGTGATGTATCCATATATACAAAAATAGAATGCGAGGCCGAAGAACCATACAATATAAGACCAGGTGATGCGCCAGAGTCAAAGAATACCAGAATATAATGCTAGCGAACAACATCTGTCTTGTTGCTACCCTACTAGTCCATCCATATCTTGAATTGGTACAAGGATGACAGGAACTGGAAATGGAAAAAGGATCGAATAGATTCTAAGAATCAAGGAAAGGACGATCAAGAGGGAATAGATAACTTTGTACTTATAGTTAGATTGTATAACCACGACTCATGCATTCCAGTTACAAATTTCTTTTACCATTAATTTGCCGACTGGTTGGACCGAGGATGTGAGAGCCTAGGCTCTGATACCACCCTATAACGCCCCGATCCGCGGGTACAGAGACGTTACTGCGACGTATATACGCAGGTCAGAAATACACTCACGTATGTACGCTAAGCATCAGTATAGGTAAGAATCAGAGTACGGAAGCATAGTGGTAACATGCAATCCAGCAATAATAACACCAGTACACAGTTATCACAAGGCATGATATAATATCTCAAGAATATATGATCACTAAGAAGCACAAAAGCAGGATGTACAATATGAAATACGAGAAAGTACTCACGAGTAGTAAGATGAGAATCCTGCGAGCCGATCAAGGAGAGGCTGAAAGAAGGAGGGTCCAGATAGGCAACTGCCAATCCACGCTCCGCTGCGCCACACTAATCAGGTATAGCAAGGCCGCCACGGTTCAGTCTCTAGGATCTGCACATGAGGATTTAGGGTTGTTAGCAACCCCGCGAGTACATATGATAAAGCCAAATGGCGTGCATAACAGGCACACGTGTACATGATCAAGTGATATGGTCCAGGCATGCAGGTACAAGAAATGACAAGTAACATAAAGGAAATGACAGTAAATCCGAGATCAAGTAAATACATGTATATCAATAAGTCAGATCAGAAAACATGCATGGAAAACGGTATAGAGAGTATAGGTACACATAATCATGCGACAAAATACGACAAACATGCGATAAATACACTAAACACGCAATAAATATAAGTATGGACAAAACTAGTTGTATAAGCTCAGATTATGGATTCATGGGGTTGATACGTCGAGGCGATAATCCAAACAAGGAAACCCTCATCTATATCCTACATATCCGATGTCACCATCACCTTAGTTCATACAACTTGAGTTGCCCTCAGGGTAACAGAACTAGAGTGTGTTTGGAGTAATCATGGTATCACAGAGGTCATGTGTCATAAAGTAAGGGGTCAACTTAGGGTATAACATTATAACTGGAATATAAAGGTGTTGCGTTTTAATTATCCAATAATAATAATCAGTACCATTTGATATTTCAATCGCCTCCTTACCAGCGCCTCACATCGCTGATAGTCCATACTAGAGTTCGCACTCTGTAGAACTTACCCGGGTCTGATATGTGAGCACCAGGACCCGAACAAAGGAGGGACCAAATATCACACGTTCCTAATATTATTACTGTTTCTTATGTTCTTATGTTATTCTCGTCCCTTTCCCACTGGCATCCCACAACACCGACAGTTCACGCTGGAGCCCGCACTTCCAGTAGAACTCACCGAACATTGATACGCGGGTACCATTATTTGAATAGGGGAGAGACCAAATAACACATGCTCCAGGAGTTATCATTGTACAGGTATGTGTGTGTGTGTTAATATGCACTGAGGATGCTTATCACGCTAACACCAGGCGGTACAGGCAGGAGGGAGAAAGTAGTCCTACATATTCAAGAGGTAGCCCCAACGGATTCAAGAGGTGGCCCCACCACGTGTGTGGTGTGGCACTTTGCTTCATGTGGCACTTTGCTCTGAGGGTTGTTACAGGAGGTAGCCCCACGGATTCAAGAGGTGGCCCCCACAGATTCAAGAGGTGGCCCCCACCACGTGTGTGGTGTGGCATTTTGCTCTGTGTGGCACTTTGCTCTGTAAGGGGGAATGGATTCTAGAAGTGGCCCCCACCATGTGTATGGTGTGACACTTTACTCCGTGTGGCACTTAGTTCCAATCAGGAACCGCCGGACGCTAGCACAATCGTGAGATACATCCTCGTCATCCCGACACCAGGCATGCTCTGCCGGACACCGGAATGACTGTGCTATTAACATGAGTATGAGTACAGGAGATACAGGAGTACAAGAGTACATGAGTTAAGGAGTACAAGAGTTCAGGAGTACCAGATGTCTGGTAATAATATAATAATCATGCATGTGCCAGGTAATACAGGTGTCAGGTGTCAAGTATAATATGGCAAGTACCGGTGTTATATATCAGGTGTTAAGTATAGCATGACAAATACCGTTATCTTATATCAAGTAATAAGTATATCATGGCAAGTACCGGTGTTAGATATCATATGTCAAATATAGCATGGCAGATACCGGTGTCGGATGTCATGTGTCAAATATAGCATGGCAAGTATCGGTGTCATATATCATATGTCAAATATAGCATAGCAAGTACCGGTGTCAGGTATCATATGTCAAATATAGCATGGCAAGTACCGGTGTTGGGTATCATATGTCAAATATAGCATGGAAATCATTTATATAACATATACTAACTTGCATAAAGAGACATCATATATTAAAAGCTAGTTAATAATTATTAGACATGAAATGTTAGTAATAAAGTAAGAAATGTACTCGCATAATGATAAAATAGATGCATGTTCAAAAGAAACTGTACTCGCCTAAATCACCGGAAAACGACGTGAAATCCCGGAACACCAGAAATCCGCGCACGTGACCAATCCGTATATTAAAAATATACATATATTATTATTTTTGGAGAGAGAAAGAGGAGAGAGAGAACAGAGAGAGAGTTAGAGAGAAAGAGAAGTTTAGAGAGAGAAAGTCAGAGAGGGATTTCTAGAGAGAAATCTAGAGAGAGAAAGAGAGATTTTAGTGAAAGAAAGTCTAGAGAGAGAAAGAGGGGTTTCTAGAGAGAAAGTCTAGAGAGAAAGAGGATTTCTAGAGAGAAAGTCTAGAGAGAGAAAATGAATTTCTAGAGAGAGAAAGTCTAGAGAGGGAAAAAGGAATTTCTAAAGAGAGAAAGAGGAATTTCTAGAGAGTGAAAGTTTAGAGAGAGAAAGTGAGAATAGGAGAGAGAGTAGAGAGAAATATTAAAGAGAGGTGGAGGGAGTAGATAGAGGGAGAGAGAAGTGGCTGGAGAGAGAATCTAGGATAGAGGAGATGAGAGAGAGATGAGAGAGAGAGAAGAGAAGAGAAGAGAGAGAGAATGGGGGGCAGAGGGGCTGCTGCCCGCTCTCTCAGCACACGGCCTGGCTCAGCCAGGCCGTGGCCCTCCCCAACCTGGCCACTTCCGCGGCCAGGGGAGATCACCGGAGGCAGCGCGGCCGGCGCAGGCCTGGGGGTAGTCGCCGGCCACCCCAAAAGAGAGGGGGAGGAGAGGGAGAGAGAGGAAAGAGAGGGGGAGAGAGAGATCTGAGAGAGAGAAAGGAGAGGGGGCTAGTCCCCCTCTCCGGCCAGTGGCTGCCGGCATGGCCAACAGAGAGAGGGAGAAAGGGAGAGAGAGAGAAAAGAGAGAGGGAGGGGGGCTGTCGCCCCCTCCACGCTCGCGCACAGGGTGCCAGGAGGCCCCCTGGCCACACCCAGCCGCCGCCGGGTGGCGCCGGGTCTAGGAGGAGAGAGGGTGGTCTGGTCGTCGGGAGCCAGCAGAAGAAAAGGGAGAGGGAAAAGAAAAGAAAAAAGAAAAGGAAAAAGAAAAAGAAAAAGGGATGATTAGAAAGGGAAGGGGGATGTTTATTTAAAAGGAAAATTGATGTGATGAGACATGAGGTTGGCAGGTGATGTGATAGGGGATGGACTGTGTCAGAGGTTGACTTTTGGGAAGGAAAGGAAAAACAAATGGAGAAAGAGAAGGAAAGAATATATTATTAAAATAAGTAAAAATTAATTGTTTGAGAATCGCTCCAAAAAATTCTCAAAAATAGAAAATAATATTTTAAGATGCTATGTGAAATCAGATTTGAGAAATTCAATCTAGTTTTCAAACTAAAAATTCTGAAATCTTCTAGCGATACCGGTCGACACCAAAATCGGTAGATTCTCGATAAATTCAGAAAAGTCCCAAAAAATGAATTTAGATAGAAAATGAAATTCTAAGAAGTAACGTGAAATCCGTATATGAAAATTTAATCCCGTTTGAAAATTGACAATCCTGGAATCAGTCAGCGATGCCGACCGACACCTGTTTTGGAGATTTTACAGAAAAATTCTGAAAAATTTTAGAAAATCATGAAAAATATAAAATATTAGAAGATGATGTTTGAAACTAAAATCAATCAAATCGAACTAGCAGAAAGGCCAAATAGAGCGAAGCACTAGGTTGGGGCCCCCGGTTAGAGTAGAGCTGACTCCGAGTCTACGAATCCAAATCCAACACAAAACAATCCCATCAATAATCATAAAATAAAAATAAATATAAAATTAAATCAAATAAATATGATAGCAAAATCAGAATACGTATCTAAGTACGTATTTCAGGAACGGGGTGTTACAATAATGGAAGGCCAAGATTTAATTGATTTTGGTAAAGAGCAAGTGTAAGGCCACGATAAGCTTGAAAGAAGTAAATAGAGAGAATGAAAGGTGGATTCATCTTCCTCCTCTCCTCTTTATGAAACCCAAAAACCTAAAATTCCAAATCTTCTCAAATCTCCCCCTAATAAAATTCCTCTCTACCTCTCCCCTCACTCTCCCTCCCCACCCAACATGCAGCCAGGGGGGACCAGCGCGCGACCGATCGGCCAGGCGCGGCGGCGCGGCCGGCCAGGCGCGACGGCGCGGCCGGCTAGGCGAGCAGATGAGGGAGATATCTCCTCTTTTGACCTAAATTCATTTTCCTAATTTTCAATTTCTATAAATTCTCATCTTGGGTTAATATTCCATGCTTTATTCTTCAAGTATACCTAGATCTGATTTATTGGTGTTGGATTCTTGAATAGATGAAGGGGTTTTCATCTATTAAACTCAAGTTCTTTCCCATTTGTTTTTTGCTTTCCTTGATGTTTCATGGGTTCATTTTTTTTGTGGGCTTATATTTAATGGATGATAAAAATCCCAACTTGGTTCTTAAATTTATAATAGAATCAATAGATGGGTATATTGGTGGTTAACTTAGAGATGTCTTTATGTAAAACTCTAGCATCGAATAAACCACTGCTATTATGGTCCCTTGTGTACAATTGATTACAATTCATATGAACTATATAACGCTGGGCATGAACTCAATCTACAAAAATTGGTTTGAGGGATCAAAATTACTATTTTTATTATGTCAATAGAAGAGGCAATGGGGCGGGTATTTTTATGAAAATATCTAAATTCATCAGAGGTAGTTGAAAAAGACTGATTCTTGATGTAGTAAAGGCCCCACAAACCCTTAATGTGTAGGATGTTACTTCAAGTTCATTAATTTACAAACTTAAATTTTGTCCCTGGATATCTAGAAGAGAAATTTTGAGAACACAAAAGTTTCTCAATTATACCTAAGCTCTCCTTTCATTAAAATTTTGTATACAAAGAAGATGAGATTGTACTCTAAATGTGTACACCTATAATGCCTTGGTTGATGCTCTAAGAAAGTCTAAGAGGTAGAAGAGATGAGAAATTCTCATAATATTATAATAAAAGATTTAATTATGTTATATCTAAAAGTTTGCAATTAGCAAAATCTAAGTCACGGAATCCTTAAAGGATATCTTGACCCTGTAAGAAAGAGATAGTAGGTTGGAACTCTCCCATTGCTCGTTTTAACTATTCATTGTTAATTTAACAACCTTCTCTAACTTTTTCCCAAGCTATCAAATTTCTAGGGGAACTCTATTAAGTAACAAGAGCAATTACAAATACAATAAGAGTACAGTTTAATACATAACTCAAGTATAGTCTAATTCTTTATTTACTTGCTTTGGCACCTATTTGATGAGGTAATTATTTGGGTAAGCCATATCATTCTGTAAATTCACATCATCCTTCAATTCTTTTGATCATCTGTACTTGTACTCTTTCTAGGCCTTTGAACTATATTGTAGTAGTGTTATATGCATCATATGTACTAGGAAGCGAAATACTCAAGTGACTCCTACATCATCACTATTTTACCTCCTAAATCGAGATTGCGTATTTAAAATCACAAATAGTATACCTTATAATGTGAGTATAGTAGGTGAAGCTTGAAAAATGAACTTCGACTTTAGGAAAACTCCTATAATGAAATAATTCAATGGCTATTCAATTAGTGGGAATGCCTGAATTGTGCATAGAGTAGTTGAGAAATTTTCGAAAACTGTTAGATCAGGTCATGGGCAAGAAACCCATGTTTATCATTCTTAAGGATCTTATACGCATTAATTAATAATTTCTAGTAAGTTTTGGCTATATTCCTTCTTACTGTCGTCATTCAGTTTTATCACAAATAATTGCATTGCAAGTTGATGAAGTCATTCTAGTATCTTCTACTTTGATTTCGCATATTGCATTAGACTGAGTTATCCATGTCGCAAAGCAATGATATGATTTTTATAGGAAGATGGAAAGATTTTGTGATGGCTCATTTAATGAATAATCAAGTTAGCTCGATGAACGATTGAAGGCCGTAGGATACAAACTTGAGTCTAGAAGTCAAGTATTCGTTATGACTATGAATACAACGATTAGGAATTAAGAAAGATAAGATAAGACTACATTCGATAGCAAGATGCTTAAGAGTTAATCTTGTATGCTAACTTAATTAAGTACCCTCATACTCTAACTTTGGACATCTAAGCCTCTTCCCAATTTACATGTAAAAAGGGGTCAATTAATTAGTGGAAGAATAAAAAGAAAATATGATGGCACAATTAGTAAAAACTATACTAGTGTATAAGTAAAAATTTAAATTTTCAAATGTACTAACTAGAAGTGACTACGGTCAAGTGAATAAGCCTGAAGCTCTTAATGTAATCAAGTCATATGAAACTAGAATGACTAATGGGGATTGTATATGGATAATTGCTACAGATAACAACCAATATATAATTACTCGAACCTAATATATTGGCTGGTGATAATAACACTTAATCACCTTAAAGTAGAACGGAAGAGCTAATAAATTCATGATAAACTCGGGACCCGATGTGAAATTTGATGACTATTTACACTTGCATACTGAACTTAAATCATTATGTATTATACTTTGTCACTGCGTGTAAAAATTTTGATAAAAAGAAATGATAATATTGTTTGAGTGTAATTGTTGAGTCATCATCTATAGTGAGCAATTATACTATGTCAAAAATCTGGTTGGTGGACTAATCAACTCTATCAATTAAACAATAAGATGTATGAAGGGTGGAGTACAACTAACTATAAGACTTACTAGTACAAATTAAGATTTAAGTATTAAAAGTGTAATCAATGGTTAGATGAAACACGAAATGATTGACATTGATAATATTTTGTGTACAAAATGATTGTTGCATATGAATGATACTGAAGCATGTATGTGATTAAGTGTGACATGATGTATACAATTATACATGCTCATACGCATACACCTCTATTTGGATACACAGTTGCTGACAATATGAATGAGATACGTAGATCACTTTACTGTTGACTTACAACTCAGGTGTGAATGTATAACTAGTGAACCATATACATATTATTAATAATAGAATTACTAAATAGGAAGATGAACTGTAACTTACATTTGCATACGCATATTCAGTGAACCACATACATTCTCCAGTGAAAGAAGTGATAAGCTGAGAATCAAACTATAATAAATGGTCAAATTGTTGTAATATGAGAAAGTGATTGTTATCTGGGTGTATGTATACACATGCAGTGAACCACATGAAATTCTTCGGTAATAGAGTTGATGAGCTGCAAAACAAATCATAATGTTTAATTGATATTCATATTGTTACTACACTGGTTGTTATTTGCGTGTAAATATAAGCATGTCTTTTGCTTTTATGATCATTGGAAGATGCGGCTAGGCGGAAGCCGGTAGGAGTGGGAAGACGGTATTATTGCATTATATACATACATATACATGGGAGAAAGGGGCCGGACGGGAGCCGATAGGAGGAAGAAGACAGTGTTATTATTATATGATGTTTATACATACACACACACATATATAGGTGGAAGGGGTTGGAACGGAGCCGATAGGAGGGGGAAGATGGTGTCATTGTGTTATATATCTTTATATAAGAAGGAAGGGGTCAGGCAGGACCCTGCAGGAGGGGGAAGACGGAGAATTTTCACACTTCACATATGAATTGCATATGCATATGAATAACATATAATACGCATCTCATTAAATATGACATGTGAATATTGTGAAGTGTAATGTGATATTGCTATATGTGAAGTATGATAAGATTACATGATATAAAAGTATATTTTGTGATGCATGTGTCATCTAAATGCATACACTATATATAAGATAGTTGGAGTGTGATTGGCGCACCCGTGCATGATATATGAAATACGTATGTGATATATACTATGGAAACATAAGAAAATTTTGATAATAAACTATAATTGATGAGCTAATATTTTACTGAACTTATAGACCTTGTAGCGTGTGGCTTAGATTACAGGAAATATCATAAGAAATCAATGACCAAAAGAGTCAGACCGTCCCTAGGATTATGGAGCCCAATTATTTCATCATATGTTAGTGATTTTCTATTTCTCTTATTCATCTAGATCTGCTTTATAACTCAAAAAATCATGCTCATTATTGATTATATTCACCATTCTCTAATTTTTATCTATATCTACTCACTGAGCTGTCGAGCTCACTCCCCCACAGACTGGTGTATTGCAGGTTGCTTTGAGGCAGGGGTCCAGTTTATGTTGCGCGGAGTTCGTTCTGAATCAATCTAAACTTTTTATAACCTAATCATGTTATACTTCTGGAATAATTGTGCTTGTAGATGATACATGTTGGTTGTGGGATGGACGGTAATCTTCTATATATGTAAAAAACTGTTGTTGTAGATTCTTTTCAGGTTGACTTTTGAGATACTTTTATTGGGTTATGATATCAAGGAGTGTATTATCAATGTGACGATCATGACAAGTTAAAATTTATCATTTTTAAATTTCTATGGATGCCGAGAGGGGTACTCTCGAGCTTATGTTATTATATTTATTATTAAGTAGGTGATGTCAAGCCGAACATCTTTATAAATTTTCTAGATGATTCTTGAGTTCAGTTGTATGATTGGATTAAGAATAAGTAGGCTGATGTTAGCCGAAATTATCGTATTTGTATTAGATATCATATCCGACCAGTATTTACAAAGGAGCTGCTGCTGAAATTTTTAAGAATTTGGAAATGATTATAATAATCGGTCGGTTTAAATGAATGTTATGTTAATTGAGGATTTAAGAAAATAGGGACTGTTACAAGAACGGTTGAACGCCCGGTCGACCAGCTGACATGATAAGACTCTCAGTTGAACACGGTCGACCGCCCGGTAGATGGGTGCTTGGTTCGGTCGACCGACAGGCATATCTGGGTGCGGATCTGTCTCTCTTTTCTGGATTCGGATTTTGTTTCTGAATTGGAGATGAATCCAATTAGGGGTTCCTAAATTTCTGGGACTCTTTGGCTATAAATAAAAGGGCATAGCCCTCTTGAATTATATACAAGGTACAAATTTGTATTGTTTGTTGGATCATTAAAGCTCTCTCTCCTTTGCCCCCGAGGACGTAGGCAAATTTGCGAACCTCGTTAAATCTTGTGTTTGTTTTCTCTTGTTTCTTATTCTTGTTATTGTGTGGTACTTCTCTGTTGCATCTATTGGGTTCCTCGCTGGTTGTTGCATCGTGCGCGCAACAAGTGGTATCAGAGCATCCCAGGTTTGTCGTGAGATCGTGTGTCGATTCCTAGAGCATTGGTGGCTGTTTGGCAGAGATTGTGTGTCAATCTCAGAGCAGCGTTAGGACTGTTTGTGGGATCATGTGTCAATCTCAAAACAAAGTTTGCATTGCTCAAGGAATCAGATTTGGTGAAGTAGATCATTTCAGAAACTCTTCTAGGGTTTCACTTTGAAGTAAAAATCTTATCTTTATCTAGTTTGTTTAATCTAACCCCGTTTGCTTTCACATTGCTTTGAGGTAACCATTGAGAAGATGGCAGGAGATAGTACATTTACGATGAAATCTAAGAACCCACATCCTTTGAAGATTGATGTGGTGAAGTTCGCTGACAAGAGCAACTTCGACATGTGGAAGTGTGAGGTGATGGATGCACTGACGACATCACAGCTCGAAGACAGTCTATGATTGGAGAAAAAGTGTGATTTCACTTCTGAAGAAGAGTGAGACAAGATGAACCGGATAGTGTGTGTTTGATCAGGTCTTGTTTGACACAAGACATCAAGTACCATGTGCTACATGAAACATCAGCTAGGCAGTTATGGGAGATCGTAGAGAAGAAGTATCTGACAAATAACATTGAGTTGCGGCTGCAATTGAAGAGGAGGTTTTATCACTTCCAGATGAAGAATGGACTCTCCGTTGATGAACACATAAGCAACTACACTAATCTTCTTACAGATCTAGTTAATGAGGATGTAAAGATTGATGAAAGGACAAGGCATGATACTTTTGAATTCTCTTTCGGATGAAGAATATGAGACCTTTATTCTTACTTCAATCAATGGTAGACAAGCACTTAACTATATTGAAGTGTCGGCTGCTCTTGTAAACTATGACGTAAGGAGGCAAGATAGATTGTCTTCTCATGGGAGTATATCAGCAAAGGCGTTGGCAGTAAAAGGCAGAGGTTCATATAGGAAGGGTAAAGGTGATCGCGAGAGATCAAAGTCCAGACCAAGTTTCAGAGATCTGAAGAAGAACCAGTGTGCTTTCTGCAAAGAACTAGGACACTGATTGGTCGCTAATGTTGCATATTTAATATCATATTTCCATACTTATTCTGGAATAAAACTTTGCATTGTCTTAATTAATTGCTTAATTTATTTGCAGGCCCATTCTTTAAGGAGATGAAGAGAAATGAGCCCAAAGCCTACCAAAATTATGAATTAAATCAGAGTTAATTCGTACTCAGTAAATCAGGACAAAATCAAGAGGTTGAAAACCGATTTAGAAGAATCCTCTTTGAATCGATCGGTTAAAGCCAAGAATCCAAGGCCATTTCGTCATACTCCGGGACTCAAACTGACAATCCAACAAAGGATAAAGTCAGAAGGAAACACCAGAATGACCCACCAACAGGGTGTGGCTTGCCGCGTTTCCGCAGCAAGGTTGGGGAGTTAGGGGAGCGTTTGCTCCCCCGATCTCCCCGGGATCCTGATGGTTAGGGTTTTGCCTATAAAAAGCCAGTATGTTCGCTGAAAATGGACGACCATGCAGAGTTAGGGTTTAGACTAGTTTTTCATTTCTTAGTTTAGGTTTTTGTTTTTCTTGTTCATATAATTTTAGTTTTTATTTATGTAATTCAGAGAAGATCGACTTTCATCGAAGAATAAGAATGAAGCTTGAGCTAAATGTGACAATGGTGTAAGGTTTATTTCTTTTCTTTGATCGTTATGAAATCGAATCGATGTTCTTTCTTCGTATGTACTTCTTTTTAGTTTTCTTCTTCTTCTTATTTTCTACTTCACTTTTCTTTTTGGTACAACTGTCTTCCAAGTGAGTCTAAAGCATCGAAAGAGCCTTGCTTTTGCGAGTGCCACCGATAGCTCATGACGATGGAATTGTGAGTCTCTCTGTATCATTTCATGCTTGAGTATCTTGATAATGTAATGTGGAAGAGACCAAAAATCGACTCTTATGGGCTATGAGCTGATTGCCTCCAATTCAAGGTAACATCGTCGCAAAGACTCAAGGTAAGCTTTTGGTGAAAAGAAGGTAAGCAATTATTTTTATTTGTTTTCTTTTATTTCTGTAAATTAAATCACCAACACCATATCCTCAAAATCGCTTTCTTTCCCAACTCATTTGTACATAATCGCTTTCATCGTTTTCTGATTTTTCTCCACTTTCTATTCTACCACTTTCTTCTAACTTTAACTATTAACTCTTTTTCATTTTCTTAACTTTAACCAAAGAAGAATCTTCGTTTTATCTTCATTAAGATTTCAATAAAAGAACGTAAACGCTTCTATCGCAAAACCCTCCTTGTGGATCGCGACCCGCATAGCCACTTACTATAGCGGTAAGAATTGAGCACTTGCACATCTTCATTCTAAATCTAAAATTCCTTATTTTTATGTGCAGGTTGTACCTCAATCAAATTTTGGCGCCGTTGCCGGGGAGGGTAACGTTTTTATTGAAATCTGATTTTTTTTGAAAATTTTTTAGAACTAAACGAATTTTCTTCTCTGTTGCAGGTTAAGGGCAAGTAAAACAGGAAATTAAAGTTGTAGTAACATATAAGTGGCTTTGGGCCTCTGCTCTAGAAAGCAGAGACCAAGTGCCCTCTGCTTTGCCTCGTTTGCGCGGCCACCGCGGCAAAAAGGAGTGGACTACTAACGTTCTTTTTGCAGGGCTGCTTGCTTTGCAAATTGTAGTTTTCTGCAACTTTACTTTTTCTTATATGCTATCACATAAGCCTGCTAATAATCAACAGTAAAATATTTGTTGAAAAGATAAAAAAAATTGATTAGACGTTTGCATTTTAGGCACGTGTCTTTTCAATTCATTTATTTTTACTGTTGAAGAGTGCTGGAGTAAGGTACGTTCGCATTGCATGTAGAATAGGACTCACCTCTTGGTTGATTTTCATTGCTTTGAGTGAATCTTATTTACATATCTTGTACACTTGCACAAACTTATCTTAAGGGCACTAACCCATAACAAGATAAGATGGGGATTTAATCGCCCTTCCTTAGCCCAAAATCAGATTCCAAGCACTCACTAACCCAAGCCTAACTAAAAATGAGTAGACGTTGGCCCTAGGGACATCTCGGACTCAATTAGGAGATTATCCTAAGGGGAAAAGGTGTTGGAATTTGACTCCTGCAAAATCAGTGTCTAGGAAAGGGATTAAGGGCCGAAAGCCCGAAGGTTGGTGGTTATTTAATTAAGGAACGTCTTTGACGGAAACCTCCCACCAACCCTGCCCTGACCTGGCTGATTAGCTTGTGGTCAGAGTCTGCATTAAACCTCCTGTGGATAGTCTAATCAGTTAGGAGTCATCTAGGTCATAGGTCTACCCTAACTTAGTTTAGAATTTTTCTTTCTTTTGTTCTTATTTGTTTGTTTTTTTTCTTTCTTTTTGTTTGTATTCTATTGTGTGATATGGCTTATAATAATAATTTTTCCAACTTCAACAATAATCCATATTACACACCGATTTCATTTTCGGATATTACCAACCCGGCATATCATAACTTTGACCAACCTAGTGTGCCGGATTGGTCTTATCCGAATCAATATAACCCATATCCCCAACCTAATAACTATATTTTTCATAATGATTTCAACTCTTCACAGAGCCATTGGGGATTAACCTCCCCCGAGTCTAATTTTCAACCAATTTGTCCTCCTTCTCCACCTAGTCCACAATATTTTCAAGACTCTTATTCAGTTCCATCAGTCCAAAATAGAAAACTATCAATTTTGGAAATGAGTATGCGTGAGTCCACCACAAATCCCAAAATCTGATGGACTCGCAATTTCACTACCACTTTCAAGACAGTTCTTCATCTTTTCATCAAAACAATGAACCTATCAACTATGAAAAGATGCTTGAAGCCATGACTCAGGCTCAAAACACTCATAATCGTGACATAGATATGATGGTCGAATCTCTACATTCCCACCGTTCTGATGTCACTTACCATTCTGTTAAAGCCGAAGAGTCATGTTGTTTTGGAAATCAAGATTCTATTTCAGAACAACCATTTGAACTTGCCCAAACTCCAAATTTTGAAAAAGATATTGACAGTTTGGCAAGTTATTCCTTTCCTGAAATAGAACTTGAGAATGAATATGATCTTGAACCCCAACTTAGTGATTCAATTCTTCTTCCTGATTCAATAATGACCGGTATCTTCACCTGACTTCAATCTTTTCCCGGAGTCAACATTGGATCCTGTACCAATTCATAATGAAATTGAATCACCCATCTTTGAGGATCATATTGAACTTGACCAGTTATACACTTTTGAAGATCCTATTGATAAATTGGTAAGTTCTCATTTTTATGATATTGAACTCAATGAGATATGTGACCTAGATTCTCAAATCTGTGATCCAGTTCACCTTTCTGAATCAATATTGACTCCTGTTTTGTTACCAAACTTGAGTAATATTTTAGAGTCAGTTTGATTCCCCCACCTATCATTCTTGAACTTGAATCACCAATATTAAGTCACATCCCATTGTTATAAAATATATGTGGACTTGAGTTTCAACTTCTTGACTTGGACCCGCTTCTTGAACCAATCTCGACTCCTGAACCTTTACTTGACTTAAGTCACTTTCCTGAGTCAGTATTAGTTCTTGTACTTCCTGAGTCCAAGTCAATCATTCTATCTTTTCATACTCCATTCTGGGACGAGGTGGTTGACAAATTTGACTCTGAAATTAGTTATGGAATTTGAAAATTAGATGGGGTTAATTTTTAATAAAAATCCTTTATGGATTCATAATTTTAATGGGTTATATTAGTGAAATTTCTGGTGGGTTCCTCCGAACCCCACGAAAAGTTGATTGGACCACATTTCGTGGACCAATCAGACACCACCGGAACCACCACCTTAAGGTAACATTTTCCTTCCCTTTCGTCTTTTTCATGCATCTATGCACTAATTCATACATTGAGGACAATGAATGAGATAGGGTGGGGGAGGGTCTAACATAACTTTTCTTTTTGTTTTAAAAAATATATATTAACCTTTCTTTACTTTTAAAAACTTTTTGAAAATGGAAACAATACTTTGACATATTTTTTGTAAGAAATTAAATTAATTTTAAGGAATAGGAAAATCTAAATTAGGATTTTCTATACTTGGTCAAAATAAGATTATTTGTTTGATTTTTAGGGTTAGGAAGATAATTTGTCAAAGTAATTTAGTCTTGATCTTTACCTTAATGAAATATGCACACTTCATACACTTACACACTTAGGGTTCAAAAACAAGATTCTTATGCCTTATAAAAAAAAAGATAAACAAATCTAATTATGATTAGTTAGGTACTTTGGCCTAAGCAATCCTTAGTATTTATGCGAAAGATGATTAGATAAGTTTAAGAGAAAAAAAATATATCCACTGATTAAGCTGGGTATTTGTGCCTAATAAAGCATAAGTATTCACGCCTAAAAGGGGTTCATATAATAAAATCCTTAGTTTTGTGGCCTTGTTTGCTCGAGTCCTTAAGTCCTTGGGGTGTTTTCTCACTCGTGCCCTAAGACCATTTGGTTTGGGAGTCATCGATTAAAGGCTCGTTACATGGGAGATTAGAAAGCCTAATAGAACTAAGGAATAATACCACCAAAAAAAAAGAAATATATATATATATATATATATATATATATATATATATATAATAATATATATGTAAATAAATATGGCATAAGAGTTAGAGTTAATGAACCCTTAGTCAAAATTTTCACAATCACAAGGTGCATATGACTTAGGGTAAAGTAAAAGACTAGATGAGAAGTACAATTTGACTCCTTATTTTGATTGATAACAAATTTTTGAATAGAGACTAAGTGTAGCAATGAAAAATTCAGTTTCCTATAACTTATAGATTGCTTAAATCTTGCAATTATATTTCAAATATTTTTTTCTTTCAAAATGCTTTTCGAAAATACTAACTCTTTATTTCCCTTTCTTTATGGATTTTGTGGGTGTAATCCGCTGAAAACCCTCACGAGATAAAACTCGTCCTCTAGGGGAAACCTAGAGGTTTAACGGCTTATTGCACATGCTCAATGCAATCGAGTGACCTGCGAAAGTGGTCTAATAATCCTTAGTATAGTTTAGTTATTTGCTCGAGGACGAGCAAAAGATAGGTATGGGGGTGTGAATGGTCACTAATGTTGCATATTTAATATCATATTTCATACTTATTCTGGAATAAAACTTT
Organism: Agave tequilana; assembly: GCA_038442645.1. Classification (NCBI taxonomy): domain Eukaryota; kingdom Viridiplantae; phylum Streptophyta; class Magnoliopsida; order Asparagales; family Asparagaceae; genus Agave; species Agave tequilana. The sequence goes on along the minus strand of JAVJIF010006071.1, from coordinate 188,808 downwards.
GCATTGTCTTAATTAATTGCTTAATTTATTTGCAGGCCCATTCTTTAAGGAGATGAAGAGAAATGAGCCCAAAGCCCACCAAAATTCTGAATTAAATCAGAGTTAATTCTCACTCAGTAAATCAGGGCAAAATCAAGAGGTTGAAAACCGGTTGAGAAGAATCCTCTCAGAATCGATCGGTTAAAGCCAAGAATCCAAGGCCATTTCGTCACACTCCGGGACTCAAACTGAAAATCCAACAAAGGATAAAGTCAGAAGGAAACACCAGAACGACCCACCAACAGGGTGTGGCCATCTGGCCACACCTTGGCCGCGGAAACGCGGCAAAAGCCGCGTTCCGCGGCAAGGTTGGGGAGTTAGGGGGAGCGTTTGCTCCCCCGATCTCCCGGGATCCTGATGGTTAGGGTTTTGCCTATAAAAAGCCAGTATGTTCGCTGAAAATGGACGACCATGCAGAGTTAGGGTTTAGACTAGTTTTTCATTTCTTAGTTTAGGTTTTTGTTTTTCTTGTTCATGTAATTTTAGTTTTTATTTATGTAATTCAGAGGAGATCGACTTACATCGAAGAACAAGAATGAAGCTTGAGCTAAATGTGACAATGGTGTAAGGTTTATTTCTTTTCTTTGATCGTTATGAAATTGAATCGATGTTCTTTCTTCGTATGTACTTCTTTTTAGTTTTCTTCTTCTTCTTCTTTTCTACTTCACTTTTCATTTTGGTACAACTGTCTTCCAAGTGAGTCTAAAGCATCGAAAGAGCCTTGCTTTTGCGAGTGCCACCGATAGCTCATGACGATGGAATTGTGAGTCTCTCTGTATCATTTCATGCTTGAGTATCTTGATGATGTAATATGGAAGAGACCAAAATCGACTCTTATGGGCTATGCGCTGATTGCCTCCAATTCAAGGTAACATCATCGCAAAGACTCAAGGTAAGCTTTTGGTGAAAAGAAGGTAGGTAATTATTTTTATTTGTTTTCTTTTATTTCTGTAAATTAAATCACCAACACCATATCCTCAAAATCGCTTTCTTTCCCAACTCATTTGTACATAATCGCTTTCATCGTTTTCTGATTTTTCTCCACTTTCTATTCTACCACTTTCTTCTTAACTTTAACTATTAACTCTTTTCATTTTCTTAACTTTAACCAAAGAAGAATCTTCGTTTATCTTCATTAAGATTTCAATAAAAGAACGTAAATGCTTCTATCGCAAAACCCTCCTTGTGGATCACGACCCGCATAGCCACTTGCTATAGCGGTAAGAATTGAGCACTTACACATCTTCATTCTAAATCTAAAATTCCTTATTTTGTGTGCAGGTTGTACCTCAATCAGACACTGGAAAGTTGAATGCCCAAAGGCCAAAGGTAAGAAGGAGGAGTCAATGACTGAGGTAAATCTCGCACAGGTGGTCAGTTCTCACTCCAGTACTTCACAGGCAGGTGGATCAGACTCGGATTCATTGGTATTCTCTTTCTCTGTTACTACTCCGATTGTTGGTTACTCAGAAGATGCTGAGTGGATATTAGATACTAGAGCTGCCTGCCATGTGTACCCAAATAGGGATTGCTTTTCTAACTTTGAGAAGCTAGATGGATGTTCAGTATTATGGGTGATGATCGTCCATGTAACATGGAAGGTATAGGAACAATCCAAATCAAGATGTTCGATGGGATGATACGAGAATTGAAGGAAGTGAGATATGCACCTCAACTTAAGAGAAATCTTATCTCTGTTGGTGCTTTGAAAATATTGGGTCTTGAGGTATCAAAAAAAGGATGGAGTTCTCGAGATAACCAAAGGCTCAATGGTGGTTCTGAAGGGCGTCCGCCGGAATAATCTCTACTACTTAAAGGGTAGTACTGTTATAGGACAGGTGGCAATCTCTACCGATTCTGATGATGAGTCAACCAGGTTATGGCATATGAGGCTCGGACACACAGGTGAAAAAATCTTTGCAAGCTCTTGCAAAGTAAGGACTATTGAAAGGTGCAAGAACCTGCAAACTGGATTTCGTTAAACATTGTGTCATCGGAAAGAAGTCCAAGGTGAAATTCAGCACAGTGACTCACTGCACCGAAGGGATTCTGGATTATGTTCACACTGACGTTTGGGACCTATCAAGACTGCATCTATGGAGATAATCACTACTTTGTGACTTTCATTGATGATTATTATAGGCGATGTTGGGTATAAACCATGAAGCACAAAGAAAAGTCTTAGAATTATTTGTGAAGTGAAAAAAGAATTTGAAGAGAAGTACGAGAAGAAAATTAAGGTCCTCTGGTCAGATAGCAGAGGTGAGAATGAGTCTGATCCTTTCCTAAAGCTATGTCGTGATGAGGGCATAGACAGGTACTTCACAGTAAGGAAAACACCGTAACAGAACGACGCAGCAGAAAGGTTCAACAAGACTTTACCAGAGAAGGTCCGTTGTATGTTAATCAATGCTAGATTATATAAGAATTTTGGGCTGAGGCTTTGGCATATGCTTGCTATCTCGTCAACAGGTTGCCTTCATCTGCGATAGGAAGTAAAACTCCTCTAGAGGTTTGGTCTAGAAAAGCTACTCAGGACTATGATTCGCTAAGGGTATTTGGTTGTCCAGCCTACTGCCATGCTAAATAAGATAAGTTAGACCCAAGAGCGAAGAAAGGAGTGTTCGTAGGATTCATAAGATGAATAAAAGGTAATAAGATCTGGGATCCTAAGGACAGGAAATATGTTTCTCACAGAGATGTCACATTCGATGAGGCTTCAATGTTGAAACCTACAATCTCTCAGCAGGTGAAGATTAAAAAGACCAAAGAGGTATCACAGCAAGTAGAGGTGATGCTACTCCACCATCCCTAAAAAGGTCAGTATCTTTGGAGATCATGCCCAAGGCGATACAGGTTAGTGATCAAGTAGCCGAGCAGGATGCTGATGATGATGAGAATCAAGAACAGGCTATGGGTGATATTCATGAATCCATTGCAGTTAGAAGACCCAAAGAAATTCACGGAAACCAAGTTGACTCACTACAGATATGATTGTAGCCTATGCTCTCCAGTCGTTGAAGAGGTAATCCCGTCTACATATAGGAAGGCTGAAGTCAGCTCAGAATCGAAAATGTGGAAGGATGCCATGGAAGAAGAGATGACTTCTGTACACAAGAACGAGACTTGGGAACTGACAGAGTTGCCCAAAGAAAAGAAGGCAATTGACTGTAAGTAGGCATATGCAAAGAAATAGGAATCTCTCAAGGAAGATATTGTACACTACAAAGCCAGGTAGGTGGCGAAATACTACGTACAATGAGAAGAAATTGATTACAACGAGGATTCTCCCCTGTTGTAAAGTACTCGTCAATTCGAATTTTGCTGGCACTGGTAGCACAATACGAGTTGGACCTTGACCAGCTCGATATGAGGACCGCCTTTCTCCATGGCGATCTTGACGAGGAGATCTATATGACTTAGCCGATGGGGTTCAAAACTGCAGACAAAGAGAACATGATATGCAAGCTGAAGAGAATCACTGTATAGATTAAAACAATATCCTAGACAGTGGTACAACCGCTTCGACACTTCATTAGAGGAAAAATGTACACACGTAGCCATTATGACTTATGTGTATATTACAACTAGCTATCTGGAGGAGAGTACATCTACTACTGTTATATGTACATGATATGCTTATTGCTTCTAAAAGCAGATCCGCAATTGATAAATTGAAGAAAGACCTGTCTTCTGAATTCGAGATGAAGGATCTTGGTAAAGTAAAGAAGGTGCTAGGTATGGAGATTGGGCGAGACCGAAGGAGTGACAAAGTGAGCTTGAAACAAAAAGGGTTGCAAAAGGTACTTCAGAGGTTCAACATCGATGGTGATACGAAATCTGTAAGTATACCACTAGCTTCTCATTTCAAGTTAAAAGGCACTATGTCTCCGACTACTATTGAAGAATGTGAGTATATGACTTACGTGTCATATGCCAATGCAGTTGGTAGCTTGATGTATGCGATGGTGTGTACAAGACCAGACTTGTCACAAGCTGTCTCAATGATTAGCTGATACATGCATGATCCTAGAAAGGGTCATTGGGAGGCAGTAAAGTAGATTCTAAGGTACATTAAGGGTACCATAGATGTTGGATTAGTATTCGAGAAGGATTTCACAGGTAAGCATGAGTGTATTGGATATGTTAACTCTGATTATGCAGGAGACCTTGACAAACACTAGTCCACAACGGGGCATGTGTTTACACTATCTCAAGCACCGGTGAGTTAGCGCTCTATTTTACAGTCTACCGTTGCATTGTTTACTACAGAGGCCGGGTACATGGCCATGACGGAGGCTATGAAGGATTCGAGGGTTGCTCGATGACTTTGAGATTGAACAGGATCTATTGAAGATCAACTGTGATAGCATGAGTGCTATCTATTTAGCGAAGAACCAGCTGTATCATGCAAGGACAAAGCGCACAGACGTCAGGTTTCACTCGTTCGGGAGACTCTTGATGAATGTGATATTGAGTTACTAAAAATTCATACAAAGGAGAATCCCGCAGATATACTTACTAAGGTGGTGTCAGGAGTAAATTTTTCACATTGTAAAGAGTTTCTCCATATCCTTCCAGTTGCTTGAGCTCGTTGGAGCTCGTTTAGATGAACTACAGATGGCTTGATCGCTTGGGCAGGGTACGTAGGCAGCCACATTGGTGCACCACTTACGAGTCGACAGGTACTATGATGAGATCGGCTCAGATTTGAGAAATCTTCACCGAGGTGGAGAATTGTAAGGAGAGAGAGAAGAAATTGTATGGAAGAGATCAGAGGAGATCAGAAATCAAAAGGAACGAGAACGGCACGGGAACAGAGATAGAGTTAAGATCAGACCAAGCAACAGAACCGATCGACTGCTCCATCTACCGGTGTGCACAAAGTAGGGGCTGGTCTACCGCTCGGTCGACCCGGTGTGCACAAACGTGCACAGGATAGCTGGTCGACGCAGGAGAACAGTCGACCGCTCGGTCTACCGACTTACATGATGAGACTCTCGGTTGAACACGGTCGATCGCCCAGTCGACCGGGTGCTTGGGTCGACTGACAGGCGTATATGGGCGCGGATCTACCTCTCCTTTCTGGATTCGGATTATGTTTCTGAATTGGAGACGAATCCAATTGGGCTTTCCTAAGTTCCTGAGACTCTTTGGCTATAAATAAAGGGGCAGAGCCCTCTTGAATTGTATGCAAGGTACAATTTGTATTGGTTGTTGACTTAATAAAGCTCTATCTCCCTTGCCCTTAGGACGTAGGCAAATTGTCAAACCTCGCTAAATATTGTTGGCCCGAAGGCCCATCACTCTAGTTTTGATGATGATCAACTCATGTAGTTATAGTACTAATGATCTTGTGTTTAATTAGCGACAGATTCATGATCAAGATCTTAGTAGGTGCATAGCTTCAACAAAGGATTTAAAGTCAAGTTTTGGAGCTAGCACGGTTTGATCCAAGAGCCATTGGATCGTGTTTGGACCAAGTCAAGAAGATGAGAAGGCTTCAAGTGAAGACTTCAAGAAGATGAAGACTTGTGTCTAGGTTTGTTTTTATAAGATTTTGTTTTTAGATAAAATGTAAAGGATAGAATAGTTGGTGGATTGCTCAAGTACATATACACACACACTCTTGATAGTTTTACTTTTAGAAAAGATTTTCAATTTTAGAAAATACATGTTTGGATTTTGGTTTTCAAGTTTTCATATCTTCTATCCAAAATCATGTTTAGAGCTTAGTGTCAAAAACATAGATATTTCACCATGTTTGTGTAGTGGATCATATCCATACACACTATGCTTTAAAAGTTGTTTAAATATCTTGTTTTTATATTTGGAGATAATTTGGAAAAACAAAGTTTGGAAAAATCAAGTTTTGGAAAATATTGTTTTCTTTTGAGCCAATATTTTCAACTTACAAAAATAGTCCAAATCATTTATAACATGCCTTGATTTTGTGCAAGCATGTTTGTTTATCAAAGTATATTAGTAAAACTATTTTTTTATATTTTTCATGACTTTTATGGGAATTTATTTGAGCCAAAATGACTTAGTTTTAAATCCTTAAGTTCCCTGACCAGGCTTCATCCGGTCGACCGGGACGGTCGACCGCAGATTGAAGTCGGCCGACCGTCATGGTCGACCGACGTGCACAGACGTACACGCCCGTATCAGGCAGGAGGCCGGCCGACCGACCCGGTCGACCGTCCAGAGAGCTCTGCTCTCTGGAAAGGCCCCGGCCGACCGAGCGGTCGACCGGACAGAGAGACTTGCTCTCTGTATCCTGGCTCAGTCGACCGATCGGTCGACCGATGGCTCAAACGATCTGAAATATGACCGTTGGCGGTCGACCGGACGGTCGACCGACAGGCCTGACAGACCCCAACAGCTAGTTTTTCTAGCCCTATAAATTTGGGGGTTTGGGCATTGTTTTCTTCAAGATTTTGGAGACTTTTAGAGCCAGTTTTTCCTACTCTTTTCAGAGGGTTTTCTCCACAAAATTGAGTGCAAATACTTCCAATCAAAAGGGGAGTTTTTATCAAGAGTATTAAAAAGAGATTTTCTTGAGTTTTCCTCCACCATTCTCATCCTTGTTTTTTTCTCACACATACACTTGAGCTATCCATTGCTATTCATCTTATAGGAGTGTTGTAGTGATAGTGTTTATTGGTGATCAAAGTGTTTAGATCACCAAGAGATCTTTTCTTGTACTTTGAGGAGGCGGACGTGTGTGTCCGCGGTGTTTCGAGTTCGGGTGCGAACTTGTTGTTTGAGGTGCGGAATCGGCGAGCTTGTGGGGCTTGCGGTGTGTACGGACTAGGGAGTCCGAGAGCTTGTAGGTGTTGCGGCACCGGGTGATCCATTGGGATCGATTATAGTGGAAATCCTTCGTGTGTCGAAGGCGGGGATGTAGAGCAAGGGTGCTCGAACCTCGAAATAAATCCCTTGTGTTTGCGATTGCTCACTCTCTCTCTCTCTGTCTCTTGTTTATATCTTGCATTCCTTTATTGTGTTTATCTTTATATGCATGATATACTTGTGTGCTTAATTGTTATACTTGCTTGGGTTTGTTTGCTAACACTTGTATTCAACCAAGAGAGCCAACGCGGCACCTCAACCCTTATCTAGGGGAATCTAGAGGAGTTAGTCCAGAGCCCTTCACGGGAAATTCGGCTACACTCTTGTGTTATACGTGGTGTTTAGTTTAAGAGTTTAGTTTAGGTCATAATAGTTTTTACTTCCGCATTATTTGGCATTAAGTGACCATTAGATTAGCCATCACCTATTCACCCCCCTCTAGGTGATCCTACAATTGGTATCAGAGCCAAGTGCTCTGATTTTAGGTCTCACAACCTAGAGTTAAAGTTCCTTATTTTTAGGCTAATCACTATTTTTGTACACACACTATGGATTTCATGTCACCACCCACCTTTGACATTCTTAACATTCAAATTTGGAAGGTTAGATGTCTATGTACCTCAAAGCCCTAGGCATTCATGTTTATCTTGCTACTACTAAAGATTCATATGTTAATAGCAAGAATAATGAGGCTAATGCAAAAGCGCTTCATGCTTTAAAGTCTACCCTAAATGATGATTATTTATCTAGGGTTTCTAACATTTATTCGGCTTTTGTAGCTTGGAACATCATCACCTCCCTTGGCGAAAAGGATCTATATTATGACGGGAGTGATTCGGATGTTGGAAGTGACGTCTCCAACAAGTGTTATATGGTCCAAGGGGATAACCCCTTGAGGTAACTACCGAATCCAAGTTAGATGATGAAAACATGTCATATGATGAGCTCACTTCATTTTGCCAACAATTACTTGAGAAATATGACATGCTTAGAAAAGATAATAAAATTTTGAAAAAGAAATTTGATTGCATGCTTAATGAAAAAGATTCATTAGAAAATAAGGTTGCATGCATTGAAAAAGAAAAGGATGATTTGAAAAATGAAAATATTTCCTTGATGTCTAAATTGAATGATTTGTGTGAAGGAAATATGATTTTGAAAAATGAAATTATCTTGGTGGAGAAACAAAAGGAAATTGCTTTTCAAGAAAACAACTCTTTGAAAAGAAAATTTTTTTAAAAAGAAAAAGAAAAAGAAAAAGTTTCTAAAAGATAAAGACTTTTGATCATGCTTTACATGCCACCACTTCTATTGATCAAAATGAAGTTAAATTTTTGAAAAGAAAATTGATTGTTTGAGCTCCACTTTGAGCTCTTGTGCTTTTAATCATAAGAGATTGGAGTCGTTGTTTTCAAAGAAACAAACTCCACACATTCATGCACATCATCATCATGCATATGCTTATGTTGCACGCCACGATCATACACATACACATAAGCATCCTAAGGTGTACAAGTGTACACATTGTGGCCGCAAAGGCCATTTAGCAAAATTTTGTTATGATAAGTTAAATGTTTTAAATTTTGCTCATAAAAATGTTTGGGTGCCTTACAAAGCTAACCCCCAAGGACCCAAAAGAAAATGGGTACCAAAACCCCCACCATGTGTTTTGATGTAGGTGAGGGCTCTCACACGACGTGAGAGAAATGGTGCCTTGGTGGTGGTTGCATGGACTAGAAGGACATACATTTAATGCACCGCTATCAAGGAGTTTTGGTGGAAAGGCCACCATGTTTGGAGTTTTGGAACATAGTTCCTTAGTTGGTAACTATTTCTAAACTCTTATTTTAGTTTACATGCTTTTCATTTGATAATATCATTTAGCATGTCATGCTTTATTTGTTTTGTGCTTCATGTGGTAAATACTAGTTTAAATGTAGTTTTTATCAAAACTTGTGTTTATACATGTACAAATAGTGAGAACAAATTGATTCATATATGTTTGCACTTCATGCTCATTTGTACCCACTATATGCACATATATAGGCTAGTTTTGATGATTCTTTCATTATACTTGTTTTGCCTATTTAATGAGTTACTTCATGTATATGTAATTTTATTCAAATTTAATAAATATACATGTATATCCTTTTTGAGTCTCTTGCCTTCATGCAAATACTATTAATAGACTCGTTTTATATTTGGGATATTATGCATATTGTTAGATTTAGATAAATCATACATATACGTAGAAGTTTATTGTTGTTAATGAAAAATGAATTTTCATGTTTATTTGATAAAATAAAATGAATAATTTGTTTTGATCATTTTGAGCCTTAATGACTATTTTCATGAAAATGCTATATACATGATTCTTGTACACTCATACTTCATTTGTTTTGTCATGACATTGATTCATGAACACTTTTATGAGCTTAATCGATTTTGAGTGTCATCTCTTGTGTAATTAGTATGATTCATGAAATACATATCATTTGGTTTCATGTTTTTGAAGGATCTTTAACTAGTTTTTCAAAATTAATTTAACTAGTTATTTATTCTTCAATGTTTTATGAGATAACACATGATCCTATTTTGTTTCATTTGATATATTGAATCGTTTCAATTGGTATCAATTTGATTCTATTTTTGTATATGCTCATATTTTGTTTTTCCTATATATGTATGTATCAATTTCAATTGGTATACTCACTTTTCATACATATATATGTTTTGTTTTTGTGCTTGAGTTTACATTGATTTTTACATGTTTAAAGCACAAAGTTGTTTATGATAAGAAAAATTCTCAAGATTTGTTTTATTCAAAATTTTGTTTTATAAGAAAAATCAAAATTTTTGAGTTGTATTGCCTATATGCAAGGAGAGCTTAACATCTCTTCTACATATAGATTCATGTTGAGTGTATTGTATATTGAGGAGCTTGACAACTCTTCTTTATGTGGTACACGTGTGTAGGGGGAGCTTCACATCTCCTCTTATGCATTACATATTATACGTTATGTGAATTAGGGCTGTCATCCCTCTTTCATGTAATGTATATGTGTAGGAAAGTGACTTTACCGTCTTCCTCTTCATGAATGTATATCGCATATAACCATTTATTGATGTGTTTGGTTTACCCCTTCTTTGGTTCTTTGTTTCGGACAAAAAGGGGGAGAAAATTTTATTTGATTTTGTTTTTACTTTAACCCCTTTGTTGATGATTGACAAAAAGGAGGAGAAGTATTTGAGATATATGCATGTTTTCCTTGCTTAAGGGGGAGAAGTATTTGTTTTCCTTGCTTAAGGGGGAGTAGTATTTGTGTTTATGCATATATGTTTTGTTTTGCAAATGTATGGAGATGAACTTGATGAGTTTTATGATTGTTTTGGCATGTTGTTTTGCATACATGTCATACATTTGCATACATGTTTATGAGCTTTATTGCATATCTTATTGTTTATTTGTTATGCATGAGTTAAGGGGGAGCTTCTTTGAAGCTTTACTTTAATCCATGCATATATAACTTCATGAGTTTGTCATCATAAAAAAGGGGGAGATTGTGGCCCGAAGGCCCATCACTCTAGTTTTGATGATGATCAACTCATATAGTTATAGTACTAATGATCTTGTGTTTAATTAGTGACAGATTCATGATCAAGATCTTAATATGTGCATAGCTTCAACAAAAGATTTAAAGTCAAGTTTTGGAACTAGCACGGTTTGATCCAAGAGCCATTGGATCGTGTTTGGACCAATGATTGAAGCTAAACCTGCACAAAAAATACGAAATTTCAGAGCTTAAAAAGGGAAATGTGCAAGTGCTCAATTCTCCGCTATAGCAGGTGGCTATGCGGGTCGTGATCCACAAGGAGGGTTTTGCGATAGAAGCGTTTACGTTCTTTATTGAAATCGTATGAAAACCAAAACGAAAGTTCTTCTTTGGTTAAAGTTTAAGAAAATGAAAAAGAGTTAATAGTTAAAGTTAAGAAGAAAGTGGTAGAATAGAAAGTGGATATCAGAGCCTAGGTTCACACCTGGTGTGGATAACCACCTGGGTCAATACTCGGGCTCTTACCAGCAGTACAATTAGGTTCAGATTAACTGATCTGTATCTGAATTTGGGGATTCCAGCAACGAGTACAAGAATACCATGACCTTTGATAATTCATACTTGACTCATTTGTATTCCTTCCTTCCTTCCAGTTATCTACCAGAACTTCCGATTTCCTTCTCACTTTCCTTGTATCGTCTTGTTTCCCATCCGTTAGGAGTAGTTCACTACCATATTTCTCTATCCCGAGTTCCTTCTAGATATCAGAGTGCGCAGCGGAAAAGTCGTGGACCCGTAACATTTCGGCTTTGTGGTTGAAAATTTTGTTCTCACACCTGATTAAAATTGCGAGGACGCAATTTTTTGTAAGGTGGGGAGAAATGTAACACCTTGCTCCCGGTGTACGTATCACCGTATCTGTATGCGATACGACGTACAAATTTGATTTGACCTCTGTAGTATTCCGATTGACCTGATTTCAGTTTCAAAAATCATTTCCTAATATTGTAGATTTTTCAGGATTTTCTGGAATTTTTCCGGATTATTTTGGAAAATATCCGTTGTCGGTGTCGACCGATATCGATAACCGGCCTTCCGATTTTTATTTCACAAATGGAGTAGAATTTTGAGAATTCGCTTTCACTGTATGTCTTAGAATCACAGGAGCTACGTTCGGTATTTTTGGGGAATTTTCTAAATTTATCGAAATTTGGTCAAACGGTGTCGCCCGTATCGGCGAGACACTCCGAGATTTTTAATTTGCAAACCGGATCGAGTTTCTACAAACCGTCTTCATATTACGTCTCAAGATATTATTCTCTATTTTCTGTAATTTTGGGCCACCATTCGGAGCTGGTCGAATATCGGGCCAATTAAATAATAATAAAATATTACTTTTTTTTTTAATCTTCTTTCTTTTCTTTTCTTTTCTCTCCTTCTTCCCTCTTCCAGAGAATTCCATCACCGCCTCTCTCCACCGACTCTCCCTCTCCTCTATAAATATCCTCTCTCTCTCTCCCCTATAAAATCTCTCCAAACTCTCTCTCTCTCTCCCTATCTCTCTCTCTGTGCAGAACAACCCCACAAAAAGGGGGGGGCCCTGACTATAGCCAGCGGCCAGGCCGGTCGCCGCCGCCGCCGGCGGCCGCGACCCCAGGCCGACCACCGCGCGCACCCCTCCGGCCGCCGCGCCTCCGGCCCGGCGCCTCCCCTCCGGCGAGGCCGCCATGGCCGCACGCCCGTCTCTCTCAGGTAAGCTCTCTCTCTCCCCCTCTTTCTCCCTCCCCTGCCGCCGACGTGGGCCAAGGAGGGCGCCGCCGGCGTGGGCCAAGGCGGGCGCCGCCGGTCAGGCCGGCCAGCCCGGCCAGTGGCCAGCCATGCCCGGCCAGTGGCCGGCCAAGGTGGGCGCAGCAGCAGCAGCGCTGCTGCTGCTGCTGTTGTTGTTGTTGTTGTGTTTGGGTTCGGGTATAACCCGAACCCAATAACCCAAGAGGGGGTTGGGTTTGGATATAAACCCAACCCAATAACCCGCTAACCCGTACCCATTTGACTTAAATATTGGGTTTGGGTTATTGGATCCAAACCCGACCCATTTGCATCAAACCCGACCCATTAAAGGTACAATTACATTTCAGCCCCTGTAAATTTCTAAATTACTTTTAGGCCCCTGTACAATTACAATTAGCCCCCTGAACATTTCAGTTTATTACGTATCTAACCTTTTATATTGGTTTTGGTTTTCGAGCGATAACAGGAGCATCCGGACTCCGATTCAGGCGATTCTGGATCCGTTGCGATCGTGGGAAAGAGAGCTACAGTCCTATAGCCAGTTTGTGAGTGTTTTTCTTTCTAAATTATATTTTATCATGTTTAGTGAAATTGATTGATAGATCTTGATTAGGGATAAAAGACGGTAACTAATAAATATTAACTAGTAATTATTGGACACTCATTGAATAGGAATAACCACTACTATTGTACTAGTGATGTAATAATAACAAACACTGCCATAGACAACTCGGACACAGATATCATGACTGTACCGCCACTGACCCACGGACCACTAGGTCACCATGTTAGTGGATACGATCACTTCATGTAATAGCTCACAGTTAAATAACTATCGTCACATGTATACTGATTCACGATACTTGACGACACTACACTGTCACTAGACATGACTGCTAGACACCATTAGTACATACACTGATATCCTCCTTACACGGATACCGTAGTTCACTGGATATGGTATGATATACTGACCACTATTATTACCACTATCACATATAGATATGACACGGATTCCTGCTACACATATAACTTCCACTAGTAAACAGATAGACCAATGCACGGACTACCACATTTCATATTATGTCATGTTTACATATTACTGTTACACCTGCATGTCATGTTTACATATTACTGTTACACTTGCATGTCATGTTTACATATTATTGTTACATTTGCATGTCATGTTTCCATATCACTGTTACACCGGCATCTTATGTTTACATATCACTGTTATACATGCATGTTATGTTTCCATCGCCCTGTTACCAGTGCATGTATGCTTTCTCTATTACTGTTATAGGAATCCCCGTTCATATTACATGTATTCTTGTGCCATGTTACCGTATTCATGTTATATGATTGTTTCATGTTACTGATATGGATATCCCGATACTAGACATGATATGGATATTCCCGTTACTGGACATAATTGCTGTTGATATGCGATGTGTGGAACTAAGTGCCACGTGGATCCAAGCCACGGGGGCCACCTCTAGAATCCCACATCTATTGTTCCCGTTTCCGTTATATTGTTCCCGTTTCCCGTTATATTGTGCCCGTTTCCTGTTATATTGTGCTATGCTATCAACAGAGCTCAGGTCCAGTAATCATGTTACCCGTACCATGTACTATAATTGTTCTTATTACATTGTATACTTGACATATCACATATCAGATCATAAAGATAACTTGGGTATGGGGGAGACTTGACGGTTGACTAGATCTTATCGGGTGGATGTACTGGATCCATATTGAGGTCCCACTGCAGGGGACCGGGTAGTGCTGGCTACCATCTGTTACTCATGTTACATGTTACAGCTCTAGCGGGCTGGCCCTGGTCTCAGCAGCCAGGGATCTGTTTAAGGCCGTGATCCCGGGTATGCACGGGATACATGCACCCGATAAGAACTCCTCGACCATGGTTTCCAATTAACATAATAAAACAGTATACACAATAGTGACGTCGGGAACACTTGTTATTTGGTTACTCTCTCGTTTGGATAATGGGACCCGTAGGCCATGTCCGGATGGGTTCGACTGGGGTGCGGGCTTCAGTATGAACCGCCAGTGGTATGGGACACTGGAAGAGAGTAATTAAAATAGCAGGTGGTACTGATTGCTACTATTGTATAAATGACATGACTTTGACATGACCTGTCTGCTACATGTTTAGTTGTACTTGTGACTGTTCCTGATCATTTATCTGCTATCATGTTACATGTATACATTGCTACTGTTCCTGTTTCCTGTTACACTTTCTTTAGTGCCCTACTACTCATGCACATGTATACTTTGTTACATTACCTGGTATATGTTACACTGTATGTTGTGGCATACTATGCATATTCTGCATTGCATATATTACAGACATATGCTCATCTGCATGTTCACCTCTATCACGTCACCACTATCATGTTCATGTCTATTACGTCACCACTAGACAACATTAGTTATTACATAAACTGGACACGACTATAGATATGACCTGATGATAACCGGCTAGGTAGTGATGGTATTAAAAGGTGACCTGTTATTTATTTACACTGCTTTTATGTTTCTCTATTTTTACTGTTTATATATCCTTATTATATGGTATCACTAGTCCAACCTCACGTACTATATATTATTATCGTGCTTGTATTACTATTGTATATATTACTGCCTCCTTCATTTTACCACTCACTAGGTCGCTTTTTGACGACCCTGGGTTTGCATGCCCAGATTGGAGATCCGCTTACCGTAGTATCCGAGAGTACCTTGGAGTCACATCGGAGCTTCCGTATAGGGACTATTCCTAGGTATCTTGGTATTTTATTTTCGTTATCTTATTTGTCTCCATTTTTCATATCTGTTATGATCACTGACCTCTTTCTGCAGGTATTCTTGTACTGCTTTTATGCTGGACCCCAGGTATTTATGGAGGTTATGTACTGTATTGAGGCTTAACGTACGCGTGAGCGTGTTTACACCTCGCGTATGTACGTCGCCATAACGTCTCCGTATCTTTAGGATCGGGGCGTTACAGTGGAGAAAATCAGAAAACGGTGAAAGCGACCATTTACAAAGAAAGGGGAAAGAAAGCGATTATGTACAAATAAGTTGGAAAAGAATGATTTGGAAGAAGTGGTGAAAGAAATCGTGTTGGTGATAAAAGAAAAGAAAGAAGGTTAAGAATTACTTACCTAGTTTGATTGATGACTTACTTGGAAATCTGTGCATGTTCTACCTTTGTTTAGGAGGCGTTCAACGCATAGATCATAAGCCCGAGCTCAGTCCCCGTTCGTATTATATTATCAAGTCTAGCACAAGCATGAAGTGATACGTCTTGAGGAGGAGAACGTCTTCATGAACTATCGTTGGCACTCACACAACATCGTTATACTTGTGCTTTGGAATTCACTTGTAAACTCAACAAAAACAAACAAGGTAAAGTAGAAGAGGAAGACGAAAACAAAAGAAAGTGAAAGTAAACAAGAACATAAAAATGTTACCTTTTATTGCTTGAAACGATGGAAGAAAGGAGGAGGGTACATCGGTGTCACTCTCAACATATGCCTCTCTCTCTTACTTACATGAATCATCATCTAATCCTAAGCTTACATACACATTACAATTACATAATAAAGAAAAGAAAAACCTAAACTACAAATGAATACTAGGCTAAATCCTAACTCTGCCTGGTCGTCCATTTTCAGCGCAAAGAATGGCCTTTTATAGGCAGAAAAACCAGTAAGCAGGATCCCGGGGAGGTCGGGGGAGCAAACGCTCCCCCTAACTCCCCAACAATGCCGTGGAAACGTGGCTTGGGCCGCGTTTCCGCGGCCAGGGTGTGGCCAGGTGGCCACACCCTGTTGGTGGGTCGCCCTGGTTTTGCCCTCTGACTTTATCTGGAGTTGGTTTGTCAGTTTGAGTCCCGAATTCTGACGAAATGACCTTAGATTCTTGGCTTTAACCGATCGATTCTGAGAGGATTCTTCTCAACCGGTTTTTCACCTCTTGATTTTTTCCTGATTTACTTAGTGCGAATTAATTCTGATTTAATTCAGAATTCTGGTAGGCTTTTGGGCTCATTTCTCTTCATCTCCTTAAGGATTGGGCCTGCAAATAAAATTAGCATTTAATTAGGACAATGCAGGCTTTTATTCTAAAATAAGTATGGAAATATGATACTAAATATGTAGTATTAGCGACCAATCACACCCCATACCTATCTTTTGCTCGTCCTCGAGCAAAACAACTAAACTATACTAAGGATTATTAGACTACTTTCGCAGGTCACGCGATTACACTGAGCATGTGCAACAAGCCGTTAAACCTCTAGGTTCCCCTAGAGGACGAGTTTTGTCTCGTGAGGGTTTTCAGCGGATTACACCCACAAAATCCATAAAGAAAGGGAAATAAAGAGTTAGTATTTTCGAAAAGCATTTTGAAAGAGAAAAATATTTGAAATATAATTGTAAGATCTAAGCAATCTATAAGTTATAGGAAAACTGAATTTTTCATTCCTAAACTTAGTCTCTATTCAAAAATTTGTTATCAATTAAAGTAAGGAGTCAAATTGTACTTCTCATCTAGTCTATTACTTTACCCTAAGTCGTATGCACCATCGTGACTGTGAAGTTTACTAAGGGTTCTTCAACATTAACTCCTATGCCTTATATTTATTTATTTTTGGTGAAATTTATTCCTCAATTCCATTAGGCTTTCTAATCTGCCCATGTAACGAGCATTCAGTCGGTGACACCCAAACCGGACGGTTTTTGGGCACCAGGTGAGAAAACACCCCTAAGGACTTAAACACTCGAGCATATAAGGCCACGAAACCAAGGTTTTTTATTTATACGATGTACCCCTTTTAGAAGTGAATACTTATACTTCATGAGGCATAAATACCCAGCTTAATCAATGGATACTTTTTTTTTTTTTACGATGCACCCCTTTTAGGCGTGAACACTTATGCTTCATGAGGCATAAATACCCAGCTTAATCAGAGATACATCTTTTTTTTTTTCTTTCAAACTTATCTAATTATCTTTTGCATAAATACTAAGGCTTGCTTAGGCCAAAGCACCTAGCTAATCAATAATTAGACTTATTATTTTTTTTTTCTTTTTTTTTTACATTTCTTTTTATAAGGCATAAGAGTCTCTGTTTTTAAACCCTAAGTGTGTAAGTGTATTTTGTGTGCATATTTCATCAAGGCAAAGATCAAGACTAAATTACTTTGACAAATTATCTTCCTAACCCTAAAAAATCAAAAAAATAATATTATTTTGACCAAGTATAAGAAATCCTAATTTGAATTTTCCTATTCCTTAAAATTAACTTAATTTCTTACAAAAAATATGTCAAAGTATTGTTTCTATTTTCAAAAAGTTTTTTAAAAGTAAAGAAAATGTTAAATTTTTTTTTAAACAAAAAAGAAAAGTTATGTTAAACCCTCCCCCACACCTATCTCATGCATTGTCCTCAATGTATGAATTAATGCATAGATGCATGAAAAAGACGAAAGGGAAGGAAAATGTTATCTTATGGTGGTGGTTCCGGTGGTGCTCTGATTGGTCCACGAAATGCGGCCCAATCGACTTTTCTTTGGGTTCGGAGGAACCCACCACCAATTTCTCTAATATAACCCATTAAAAAGATGTATCCATAAAGGATCTTTATTAAATATTTAACCCCATCTAATTTCCATATTCCATAACTAACTTCGGAGTCAAATTTGTCAACCACCTCGTCCCAGAATGGAGTATGAAAAGATAGAATGATTGACTTGGACTCAGGAAGTACAGGAACTAATACTGACTCAGGAAAGTGACTTAAGTCAAGTAAAGGTTCAGGAGTCGAGATTGGTTCAAGAAGCAGGTCCAAGTCAAGAAGTTGAAACTCAAGTCCACATGTATTTTCTAACAATGGGATGTGACTTAATATTGGTGATTCAAGTTCAAGAATGATAGGTGGGGGAATCAAAACTGACTCTAAAATATTACTCAAGTTTGGTAACAAAACAGGAGTCAATATTGATTCAGAAAGGTGAACTGGATCACAGATTTGAGAATCTAGGTCACATATCTCATTGAGTTCAATATCATAAAAATGAGAACTTGCCAATTTGTCAATAGGATCTTCAAAAGTGTATAATTGGTCAAGTTCAATATGATCCTCAAAGATGGGTGATTCAATTTCATTATGAATTGGTACAGGATCCAATGTTGACTCCGGGAAAAGATTGAAGTCAGGTGAAGATACCGGAGTCATTATTGAATCAGGAAGAAGAATTGAATCACTAAGTTGGGGTTCAAGATCATATTCATTCTCAAGTTCTATTTCAGGAAAGGAATAACTTGCCAAACTGTCAATATCTTTTTCAAAATTTAGAGTTTGGGCAAGTTCAAATGGCTGTTCTGAAATAGAATCTTGATTTCCAAAACAACATGACTCTTCGGTTCTAACAGAATGGTTACTGACATCAGAACTGGTCCAACGGTGAGAATGTAGAGATTCGACCATCATATCTATGTCACGATTACGAGTGTTTTGAGCCTGAGTCATGGCTTCAAGCATCATTTCATATTTGATAGGTTCATTGTTTGATGAAAAGATGAAGAATTGTCTTGGAAGTGGTATTGAAATTGTGAGTCCATCAGATTTTAGGATTTGTGTTTGGACTCACGCATACTCATTTCCAAAATTGATGGTTTCCTATTTTGGACTGGTGGAACTGAGTATGAATCTTGAAAATATTGTGGACTAGGTGGAGAAGGAGGACAAGTTGGTTGAAAATTGGACTCGGAGTAGGTGAATCCCCACTGACTCTGTGAAGAGTTGAAATCGTTATGGAAATTATAGTCATACGATGGGAACATGGGTTATATTGATTCGGATAAGACCAATCTGGCACACTAGGTTGGTTAAAGTCATGATATGTGATTGGTAGTGAAAAGTGCATTTTTATCATAACATTTACCATCACATTTTCATATTTATTCATTTAATTCTGCACATTTATTAATATTTTATTATTTATTGTGTGCAGGCCTCGAAATATTTAAAAGAAAGAATTAAAGCCTAAAAAGAGCCCAAAAGCCCACATATAAAGCCCAAGTGCAAAAGTGCAAATATCAATTGTCAAAAATGCAAATACACAAGGGATTAAATTGAATACAAAGGAGGAAAGGATTAATCTTCATCTCCTATTCAAGTTCAAATTCAGGAGATAAAGTCCTAAAAGATGAAGGGATAAAGCTAATCCTAAAGATAAAAGGAAAGAGTTTAAAGATAAATTCGGATTCAGACTGTACATGTTAGTATTCAGATCATAACTTTTGCTAATAATATGCAAATCCAATGATTCAAAATGCTCCAGAAAGAAGACTTGAAGCCCTACAACTCTTATGTTGATCAAACTTTCTAATTCAGTCTGTAGATAAGCCAATTTCGGCGATCAACAGGATAATAAATTGCAGGACAGATATGATTTGAACTTCTATGGATAAGTGCCACAAGTCTGGATATAATATTTTTTAGGAGAGTTGTACTAGGACTCTACATCTTCCAACTCCTATAAATACCCCTGCAGATGCAACACAGAAAGCGTCCAGCGTCCAGAAAAGGGCCAAAAGCTAGGGTTTAGTCTCGTTCTTTCTTCTAGTTTGTAATTAGGGTTTCTTTTTATTTCAAGAGAGACAGAGGTTTATATTGAGCGTGACACGATGTATCTTCCTCTTCTCGGCCATTGTATTCATGAATAAAGGTAATATTTTTCTTTTGTTTATTATTCTTGTGTTTTACTTTCCTTTTGTTTTCTATTTCTTTTTCTCTGTGATTTCTTTGTGGCTGATTGATGAACATGCAAGTGAATTCCAAACAAGTATAACTAAGCTACGTGAGAGCCAACGATAGTTCATGAAAACGTTCTCCACTTCCAAAGCTTCGCATCACTTCGTTCTTGATATGCTTGACGATATAATGTGCACAAGGACCGGGCTCGAGTTTATGATCTATGCGTTGAACGCCTCCTAAGCAGGTAGAACATGTAAGGTTTTCACGTTTTTCTTCAACCAAACTCAAGTAAGTATTCTTTTCTTTTCTTTTCTTTTCTTTTCTTTTCTTTTGTAGATTAAATCATAACTCATCTCCATATTCTTTTTTCGACCATTGTAAATACCGCTATCTTTCTAACTTAACTAATAAAAATAAAAACTTTAGAGAAACTTGCTTAACGCTTCCATCGCAGTCCCTCCCTGAGGATCACGACCCGCATAGCCTTGCTACAGCGGATTAGTATTGAGAACCTCGCACACCTTTAATTCTTAAATCTAATATTCTATTTTTGCGTGCAGGTAAAACTCAATCAAAATTTTGGCGCCGTTGCCGGGGAGGGACGGTAAGTTTATCTCTAAAACAAAATTTTAATTTTTAACCAATTCTTTATTCTTTTCTGTTTGCAGGTTTGGAGAACAGGAAATAGAAACATAGCAGCAGCAGTGGACATATTACTATTCTGTGCCTCTGCCCTCGAAGGCAGAGCACCAGAACCTACTGTATTGCCGCGGATCCGCGGCCAGAGCCGCGGAAACGCGGCAACAGTAGAGAACTACTGATTGATCTTTTTGCAGGTTGCTGCAAATTGTAAATTCTGTTTACTGCTCTATTCTGTTTTGTTCTGTGATATACCTGTAAATTGCTAATAATTCAACAGTAAATTATTTGTTGTTAAAAATAAAAATTGATTAGACGTTTGCATATTAGGCACGTGTCTTTTCAATTACTTTATTTTACTGTTGAAGAGTGCTGGAGCAAGGTACGTTCGCATTGCATGTAGAATAGGACTCATCTCTTGGTTGATTTTCATGCTTTGAGTGAATCTTATTTACATATCTTGTACACTTGCACTAATTCATCTTAAGGGCATAACCCATTAACAAGATAAGGTAGGGATTTCATCACCCTTCCTTAGCCCAAAAATCATATCCAAAGCACTCACTAACCCAAGCCTAACTTAAAAATTAGTAGACGTTGGCCCTAGGGACATCTCGGACTCAATAGGAGATTATCCTAAGGGGGAACAGTGCTGGAAGTTGACTCTTGCCAAATCAGTGTCTAGGAAAGGGATTGAGGGCCGAAAGCCCGAAGATTGGTGGTTATTAATTAAGGAACGTCTTTGACGGAAAACCTCCCACCACTCTTGCCCTGACCTGGCTGATTAACTTGTGGTCAAAATCTGCACCCGACCTCCCGTGGACAGTCTAACCAGTTAGGAGTCGTCTAGGTCATAGGTCTACCCTAACTTAGGATAGAATTTTTTTCTTTTGTTTGTTTATTTGTTTGTTTGTTTGTGTTGGTGTGATATGGCATATAATAATAATTTTTCCAACTTTAATCCATATTACACACCTAACTATTTTTCGGATATTACCACCCGGCATATCATAACTTTGACCATCGAGTGTGCCGGAATGGTCTTATCCGAATAATTATAACCCATACCCCCCATCTTATGACCATGATTTTCATACTTTCAACTCGTCACAGAGTTCATGGGGTTTCGAGTCCCCCGAGTCCAATTTTCAACCGACTTGTCCTCAGTCTCCACCCAGTCCACATTCTTTCAATGAGTCATACTTAGATCCACCCAGTCAGAATAGACTACCATCTATCGGGGAAATGATAAGTATGCATGAGTCCAAGCAACAATTACCATCTATAGGAGACATGATAATGCGTGAGTCCACCAACTCACAACTCCATCATGATTACACTTCCTCTTTTCAAGTCCAATCACAGCATGATGCACCTATCAACTATGAAGGGATGCTTGCAGCCATGACTCAGGCTAGATTAGCCCGTGATCGTGATATAGATATGATGGTTCAATCTTTACGTTCTCACCGTTCGGCCATTTCTGATATCATTGACCACTCTCGTAGAGCCGACGAACCAAGTTGCTTTGGACAACAAGATTCTAATTCAGTACCATCATGTGAACTTGTTGAAACTCCATTTTTTGATAATTTGGCAAGTTTCTCCTTTCCTGAAATAGAACTTGAGCATGAATATGATCATGATCTTCCACTCGATGATTCAATTTTATTTCCTGATCCAATAATGACTCCAGTGTCTCCACCTGATTTCATTTTTCCCGAGTCAACATTGGATCCTGTTCCAATTCATAATGAAATTGAATCACCCATTTCAAATGATCATATTGTGAAAATTCACCTAGAGGGGGGTGAATAGGTGACAATGCTAATCTAGTGATCTTAATGCGGAAATTAAAAACTTAATGCAAATTACACTCAAGTGCTATCAACAAGTGATGCACACACAACCAAGCCAAGCAATATGAATGAGCAATGTAAATAAATGCAAGGCACAAAGTAAAGAGAGAGTAGAGAGAGAGCAATGGATCAGGCGCAAACACAAGGATATGTTATCGAGGTTCGAGCACCCAGCTCTACATCCCCGCCTTCGACACACGAAGGATTTCCACTAGCTCGTTCACCTAGGACCCTTTACAAAGAGTACCCAACTCCTCTCTTTACAACCTCCTCCTTGAGGCACAAATCCAAGCCAACAATCACAACCTCCTTCTTGAGGCAAACTCCAACAATCACAATCTCCCAAACACCAACCAATACAAGGATCACCTCTCAACTAGAGGGATACAACCCAAAGCACAAAGCTAAGAAAAGATTGGGTTACAACTTGGTGGTCACAACAACAACCACAAACAACTTCTTCTTCCCACACAAATATCCTATAGATATAGATAGTAGATTTTTGCTCAAGTGTGGAGAAAACCAAAGGAATGGAAATCAGAAATCACAAAGAAAAATCCTTGGGAAAAACTGAAACAAAGATAGAGAAGTTCAATCAAAATCCTTTCCCAAAAATCCTTTCTTTGATTTTCCAAACCCTAACAAAAACACCAAATGTATTGTTCAATTTGAATCCAAAAACCTATTTGATTGCAGCAAAAACACCTGAGAGAGTGGAAAAATTCGCACAAAAATTCTTAGAGAAAAACTCTTACAAATGGGGTATTTATAGGCAATTATCAGAAAATAGCCGTTGACAGAAATTTGCCAGAAATAGCCTTCCAGTCGACCGGCCGGTCGACCGTCCAACGGTCAATTTTTGACCGTTGGCAACTAACGGTCGACCGGCCCGGTCGACCGAATAATCCCGAGAGCAGACTATTCTGCTCCGGTCGACCGTCCCGGTCGACCGCTGACTGTGCCAGAAACATGCACAGGTTTGTGCACGTCGTCGGTCGACCGTGACGGTCGACCGGCTACATGCGGTCGACCGTTACGGTCGACCGAACTAGCCTGGCAGGCAGCAAATAGGACAGAAAACTGAGGTAAAAAATATTCCAATAAATCCCACAAAATCTCTAAAATTCCACAAAAATAGTTTTATCATTTTATATTGAAATACAAACTTGTGTTAAAAATCCTAACACAAATTTCAAACATATTTGACTATTTTTGTGTCATAGAAATTTTGCCAAAAACCAAAAATCGTATTTTCTAAAACCTTGTATTTTGAATAGAAAATACACATTGTCTAAAACTCATCCATGATACAAAAATATGATATTTAAACACTTTGAAGCATATTGTATATGAATAGAAATTCAATATACAAGAAACATATATATATCATGATTTTTGTCATTAAGTCCAAAAATATGTTTTGTTGTAAATACCAAAACATAAAACACATGGAATAGATTATCAAACAAAGTTTGTCTAAACAATTTAAGCATGCATGTATATAGAACAAATCTAATGTACATAAACCATGTAAACTTGTTTGATAAAAATCTATTCATGAAAACCAAGATCGGTTAAACCTAAAACTGAAAATCAAAACATGAAAGGTGTGTGTTGTGAACTTGAGCTTATCATACTATACTAATCTTTACAATTACGATCTAAACCCAAACTAAAAACTATGGATACCTAAGTCTTCTTGTAGAGCGCAATCTCCAAGTCGACTCGATCCAAGACTCCTTGATTCACCGAGCAAGTGCTATATATGATCTTTGACGCTCGGGCTCTTGAATCAACATGTGAAAGATGTGTGGAAGCTTTCACCAACTAATATTTTGACAAATATCTGAAACTTAAACATTGCAAGATTATTAGTACACATAACTACATGAGTTAATCATCATCAAAACTAGAGTGGAAGCCCTTTGGGCCAACAATCTCCCCTTTTTGATGATGACAAAACTCATGGAGTTATATATGCATGGATTAAAGTAAAGCTTCAAAGAAGCTCCCCCTTAACTCATGCATAACAATAAAACATATAAGATATGCAATGAATGTTCTTAATATGCAATGAATGTTCTTAAAACATGTTTATATAATGAATGTTCTTAAAACATGTTTATATGTGTTTAAAACAATATCAAAACATGCTCTTGATACCAATAAAAATGAAACATAAAACATGCATAGACATGCATATAAACAAGGCTTCTTTTCATCAAATGTAAACTATATGCAAACACAAATATGCATATAAAACTCAAATTCTTCTCCCCATTTTTGTCAATCTTCAAAAATGGTTAAAAAAAAATAAATTTTTCTCCCCTTTTTGTTCAAAGCAAAGAACTAATAAAGGGTTAAATCAAATATGATACAAAAAAAAATGTGACAATGAAGTGTATATTGATACCAATTGAAAAACAACAAATCAATTGAAATCAAAACGAGAACATATACCAATTAAAAAACACAAAAAAAATGAAATCTTGATACCAATTAGTAAGTAAACAAATAACCTACCAATTGTAAACAAACAAACTAGATATCAATTTGGAATTAAACAATACTAATTTTGAATTTCCTTAAAAACAAATCTTGATACCAAATGAAACTATTATTCTTTAAAACACAAGATACCAATTGAAAATTAAATCAATTGAAAATTTGCTTTAACATTGTTTCAATTTGAAAAGTTCAAGCTAAGCATAAACAAAATTTTTGATATCTTGAAGCACAAATAAATCATCTATATATGTATATAATAAATAGATACCAATTGAAATTGATACTATATGAATAGTAAGCATACATATATAAAACAAAACATATATGAGTATACAAAAGGATGTCATATTGATACCAATTGAAAGAGTTCAATAATACCAATTGAGACAACAATAAATACAAGTGTATATCTCATATCAACTACCACTCAATCATGGTTCAAGATAAAAAGGATTTTCATTATAAAGCATACAAGAACATGATCTCCCATCCAACCGCCCATTGATGGTAGGGGTTTTCAAAAATTGATTTGAACAATATAGTATGTTTGAAAAACTCTACCAATTTGAAGAATACCAACTAGTTTATGAAAATTGAGAACTAGTAGAAATTCTTCAAGATAAAACAGAAAGGATTTTTCATGAAACATGAAAATCACAAGATCACTAAACACTCAAAATCTATATGGCACCAATAGTACTCATGAAAATGAAATCATGAGAAAACATCAAAATAAGGTGAGTGTACAAGTGTTGTGAGAAACATATCATCATGAAAATGGACAATCAAGCTCAATTGAAATTCCTTTAAAATATAAACATATGAAAACTAAATTTTCATTACTAAAGGAAATCTCCTAAAAACATGAAAATCTAAACTCTTCATTAAAAGTCAATTTATACTTCAAGGTATATGTATGTTTAGACAAAGCAAAAGTATACATACATATCCCTAAACACAATTGAGTCCAAAATATAGATTTGCATGAAAGGCAAATGACTCAAGGGGCATACATGTATATCTTAAGATTTGGCAAAATAGACATATACATGAAGTGAAAACACTTTATCATAGAAATCACATGATCATTAATCATATCAAAAATGAGGAATACATGTATGAATGCATGAATCATCAAAACTAGACTATACTAGCACATCTAATGAGTACAAATAGGCATTCAAGCACAAAACATATATAAAGGTTTATTTGTGGCCCATTCTATGTACAAGTATAACTCCTAATTTTCATGAAAACTAACATCTAAGCATATATTCAAATCATAAAGCATAAAACAAGTCATAAATCAACAAATATTCTAAAAATGATCCTTATGTAAATTTATATGCTATAAGAATCAAGATATACATAACATCAAAACAATGTGAAAACATAAAATATGGAATCATGTAAACAATGGTGATTACAAATTCCAATACATGTATAGCAATGAACATACTAATCAACACATGAATCATTAAAACACAAAATCATATGATCATTGTGCATATGCATGTACATTAGATCTAAAGCATACATGTTAGTTTAAATAAGGTGAGACACTAAATATAGATCCACATGAAACATGGGTGCTCAAGGAACTAAACATGTATAACATTAATCTAATAAGCATGGCATAGGCATAATGAATAACAAAACATGACATGCTATAAATAGATGAACATTAAAAGCATGCAAATAAAAATGAGAGTTAGAGAATGATACCAAAACCGATGAAGGTGCATCTCTAGTTCTCCAAACCACGGTGGTCCTCCCACCAAATCTCCTTGAGAGTGAAGCATCCAAATGGTTCTCTTTTAAGCTTAGAATGCATCCACCTCAAGGCACCAATGCCCTCATGTGATGCGAGAGCTCCCACCTACATCAAAAGTCAAAGAGGTGGTTTTTGGTACCCATTTTCTAGTGGGTCCACGGGGGTTAGTTTCTTTTCTCACCCAAACAAAATTAGTTGCTAAATTTTCATGATAAATGCGATCATAACAAAATCTAGCAAGGTGGCCTTTTCGACCACAATGTGTACATGTGTACACGTGAGCATACATATGAGGGTGGTGATCATGAAAAGCATGTGTATGCCTAGATGGGTGTTCATGCAAGGTTGGAACTTGTTTCTTGCGAATCAAGGTTTCCAAACGTGTGTGATTCATGGCACAATGGCTCAAGGTGGAGTCCAAACAATCAACACTTTTCTTCAAATTATTTATATCACTTTCTATGCTAGAAGACAAAGTGGAACATGCTATAGGAGTGCAAGAAGTAGAAGCTACATTAGCATGACAAACATGCAAATCAATATCATTTTGCAAAGATTCATTTTTAGACAAAACCAAATTCAATTCTTTAGTAATAGAATCAATTTTATTTTTCAAAGTAAGGTTTTCTTTGAAAACACAATCCAATCTTGAGGATAAAATCTCATTGTGCTCCAAAATATCATCACAATCATTTTTGCCTTTTAAAACTTCAATTTCTTTTAAAGCAATGTCTAGTTGAGATCTTAGTGAGTCACATTCACTAGTAATCTCTTCTTCTCTTGCAAAACGGTTTCAAAAGTAGAGCATAAATCCTTCATTCTTTTTGTAAGTCAAGATGTTTTTCTTTCAAAGAGTTATGTTTTTCCAAGAATTTTTCAATCTTAGAAGCAAGTTCAACATTTAAATTTTGAACCTCAAAACATCCATGGCAATAAGAGCTATCATGTATTTGAGAGTCCGATTGTACCTCATAGGAGTCATTCCCATATGCCATGAAACAAGGCTCTTCGGATACATCTCTCCTAGATCTCCTCATATTGTTGATGATCCTTGGAAGCTCCGGAGATGTCAAGACGCTCCAAACTGCAAAAGCCGAGTTAAAACTATCAAAAACAAGTAAGAGATTATTATCAAAGGATGCTCTAAGTGTTTGAAGTGCAAGTGCATTGGCCTTCTTATGCTTACTAGTATTTGGGAGGGCTTCTATGGTGATGGCTTGATAAACTAGATGACCTAGTGTTTTTAAATATCTAGTCATGTTAACTTTCCAAGAGTCAAGTCTAGTATGGTCAAACATAGGAGGGCTAGCCATGAGAGCAAACTAGTATGAGTGCAAATGAGATGCAAATGAAGATTAGCAAACCAAGATCTAAACTCCTAGGTGGTTAAACCTAAATATCAGGAGCGCTAGCTCTGATACCAATTGAAAATTCACCTAGAGGGGGGGGGGTGAATAGGTGACAATGCTAATCTAGTGATCTTAATGCGGAAATTAAAAACTTAATGCAAATTACACTCAAGTGCTATCAACAAGTGATGCACACACAACCAAGCCAAGCAATATGAATGAGCAATGTAAATAAATGCAAGGCACAAAGTAAAGAGAGAGTAGAGAGAGCCAATGGATCAGGCGCAAACACAAGGATATGTTATCGAGGTTCGAGCACCCAGCTCTACATCCCCGCCTTCGACACACGAAGGATTTCCACTAGCTCGTTCACCTAGGACCCTTTACAAAGAGTACCCAACTCCTCTCTTTACAACCTCCTCCTTGAGGCACAAATCCAAGCCAACAATCACAACCTCCTTCTTGAGGCAAACTCCAACAATCACAATCTCCCAAACACCAACCAATACAAGGATCACCTCTCAACTAGAGGGATACAACCCAAAGCACAAAGCTAAGAAAAGATTGGGTTACAACTTGGTGGTCACAACAACAACCACAAACAACTTCTTCTTCCCACACAAATATCCTATAGATATAGATAGTAGATTTTTGCTCAAGTGTGGAGAAAACCAAAGGAATGGAAATCAGAAATCACAAAGAAAAATCCTTGGAAAAAACTGAAACAAAGATAGAGAAGTTCAATCAAAATCCTTTCCAAAAATCCTTTCTTTGATTTTCCAAACCCTAACAAAAACACCAAATGTATTGTTCAATTTGAATCCAAAAACCTATTTTGATTGCAGCAAAAACACCTGAGAGAGTGGAAAAATTCGCACAAAAATTCTTAGAGAAAAACTCTTACAAATGGGGTATTTATAGGCAATTATCAGAAAATAGCCGTTGACAGAAATTTGCCAGAAATAGCCTTCCGGTCGACCGGCCCGGTCGACCGTCCAACGGTCAATTTTTGACCGTTGGCAACTAACGGTCGACCGGCCCGGTCGACCGAATAATCCCGAGAGCAGACTATTCTGCTCCGGTCGACCGTCCCGGTCGACCGCTGACTGTGCCAGAAACGTGCACAGGTTTGTGCACGTCGTCGGTCGACCGTGACGGTCGACCGGCTACATGCGGTCGACCGTTACGGTCGACCGAACTAGCCTGGCAGGCAGCAAATAGGACAGAAAACTGAGGTAAAAAAATATTCCAATAAATCCCACAAAATCTCTAAAATTCCACAAAAATAGTTTTATCATTTTATATTGAAATACAAACTTGTGTTAAAAATCCTAACACAAATTTCAAACATATTTGACTATTTTTGTGTCATAGAAATTTTGCCAAAAACCAAAAACCGTATTTTCTAAAACCTTGTATTTTGAATAGAAAATACACATTGTCTAAAACTCATCCATGATACAAAAATATGATATTTAAACACTTTGAAGCATATTGTATATGAATAGAAATTCAATATACAAGAAACATATATATATCATGATTTTTGTCATTAAGTCCAAAAATATGTTTTGTTGTAAATACCAAAACATAAAACACATGGAATAGATTATCAAACAAAGTTTGTCTAAACAATTTAAGCATGCATGTATATAGAACAAATCTAATGTACATAAATCATGTAAACTTGTTTTGATAAAAATCTATTCATGAAAACCAAGATCGGTTAAACCTAAAACCGAAAATCAAAACATGAAAGGTGTGTGTTGTGAACTTGAGCTTATCATACTATACTAATCTTTACAATTACGATCTAAACCCAAACTAAAACTATGGATACCTAAGTCTTCTTTTAGAGCGCAATCTCCAAGTCGACTCGATCCAAGACTCCTTGATTCACCGAGCAAGTACTATATATGATCTTTGACGCTCGGGCTCTTGAATCAACATGTGAAAGATGTGTGGAAGCTTTCACCAACTAATATTTTGACAAATATCTGAAACTTAAACATTGCAAGATTATTAGTACACATAACTACATGAGTTAATCATCATCAAAACTAGAGTGGAAGCCCTTTGGGCCAACAATCTCCCCCTTTTTGATGATGACAAAACTCATGGAGTTATATATGCATGGATTAAAGTAAAGCTTCAAAGAAGCTCCCCCTTAACTCATGCATAACAATAAAACATATAAGATATGCAATGAATGTTCTTAATATGCAATGAATGTTCTTAAAACATGTTTATATAATGAATGTTCTTAAAACATGTTTATATGTGTTTAAAACAATATCAAAACATGCTCTTGATACCAATAAAAATGAAACATAAAACATGCATAGACATGCATATAAACAAGGCTTCTTTTCATTAAATGTAAACTATATGCAAACACAAATATGCATATAAAACTCAAATTCTTCTCCCCTTTTTGTCAATCATCAAAAAGGGTTAAAAAAAAATAAATTTTTCTCCCCCTTTTGTTCAAAGCAAAGAACTAATAAAGGGTTAAATCAAATATGATACAAAAAAAAATGTGGCAATGAAGTGTATATTGATACCAATTGAAAAACAACAAATCAATTGAAATCAAAACGAGAACATATACCAATTGAAAAACACAAAAAAATGAAAATCTTGATACCAATTAGTAAGTAAACAAATAAACCTACCAATTGTAAACAAACAAACTAGATACCAATTTTGGAATTAAACAATACTAATTTTGAATTTCCTTAAAAACAAATCTTGATACCAAATGAAACTATTATTCTTTAAAACACAAGATACCAATTGAAAATTTGCTTTAACATTGTTTCAATTTGAAAAGTTCAAGCTAAGCATAAACAAATTTTTGATATCTTGAAGCACAAATAAATCATCTATATATGTATATAATAAATAGATACCAATTGAAATTGATACTATATGAATAGTAAGCATACATATATAAAACAAAACATATATGAGTATACAAAAGGATGTCATATTGATACCAATTGAAAGAGTTCAATAATACCAATTGAGACAACAATAAATACAAGTGTATATCTCATATCAACTACCACCCAATCATGGTTCAAGATAAAAAGGATTTTCATTATAAAGCATACAAGAACATGATCTCCCATCCAACCGCCCATTGATGGTAGGGGTTTTCAAAAATTGATTTGAACAATATAGTATGTTTGAAAAACTCTACCAATTTGAAGAATACCAACTAGTTTATGAAAATTTGAGAACTAGTAGAAATTCTTCAAGATAAAACAGAAAGAATTTTCATGAAACATGAAAATCACAAGATCACTAAACACTCAAAATCTATATGGCACCAATAGTACTCATGAAAATGAAATCATGAGAAAACATCAAAATAAGGTGAGTGTACAAGTGTTGTGAGAAACATATCATCATGAAAATGGACAATCAAGCTCAATGAAATTCCTTTAAAATATAAACATATGAAAACTAAATTTTCATTACTAAAGGAAATCTCCTAAAAACATGAAAATCTAAACTCTTCATTAAAAGTCAATTTATACTTCAAGGTATATGTATGTTTAGACAAAGCAAAAGTATACATACATATCCCTAAACACAATTGAGTCCAAAATATAGATTTGCATGAAAGGCAAATGACTCAAGGGGCATACATGTATATCTTAAGATTTGGCAAAATAGACATATACATGAAGTGAAAACACTTTATCATAGAAATCACATGATCATTAATCATATCAAAAATGAGGAATACATGTATGAATGCATGAATCATCAAAACTAGACTATACTAGCACATCTAATGAGTACAAATAGGCATTCAAGCACAAACATATATAAAGGTTATTTGTGGCCCATTCTATGTACAAGTATAACTCCTAATTTTCATGAAAACTAACATCTAAGCATATATTCAAATCATAAAGCATAAAACAAGTCATAAATCAACAATTATTCTAAAAATGATCCTTATGTAAATTTATATGCTATAAGAATCAAGATATACATAATATCAAAACAATTGTGAAAACACAAAATATGGAATCATGTAAACAATGGTGATTACAAATTCCAATACATGTATAGCAATGAACATACTAATCAACACATGAATCATTAAAACACAAAATCATATGATCATTGTGCATATGCATGTACATTAGATCTAAAGCATACATGTTAGTTTAAACAAGGTGAGACACTAAATATAGATCCACATGAAACATGGGTGCTCAAGGAACTAAACATGTATAACATTAATCTAATAAGCATGGCATAGGCATAATGAATAACAAAACATGACATGCTATAAATAGATGAACATTAAAAGCATGCAAATAAAAATGAGAGTTAGAGAATGATACCAAAACCGATGAAGGTGCATCTCTAGTTCTCCAAACCACGGTGGTCCTCCCACCAAATCTCCTTGAGAGTGAAGCATCCAAATGGTTCTCTTTTAAGCTTAGAATGCATCTACCTCAAGGCACCAATGCCCTCATGTGATGCGAGCGCTCCCACCTACATCAAAAGTCAAAGAGGTGGTTTTTGGTACCCATTTCTAGTGGGTCTACGGGGGTTAGTTTCTTTTCTCACCCAAACAAAATTAGTTGCTAAATTTTCATGATAAATGCGATCATAACAAAATCTAGAAAGGTGGCCTTTTCGACCACAATGTGTACATGTGTACACGTGAGCATACATATGAGGGTGGTGATCATGAAAAGCATGTGTATGCCTAGATGGGTGTGCATGCAAGGTTGGAACTTGTTTCTTGCGAATCAAGGTTTCCAAACGTGTGTGATTCATGGCACAATGGCTCAAGGTGGAGTCCAAACAATCAACACTTTTCTTCAAATTATTTATATCACTTTCTATGCTAGAAGACAAAGTGGAACATGCTATAGGAGTGCAAGAAGTAGAAGCTACATTAGCATGACAAACATGCAAATCAATATCATTTTGCAAAGATTCATTTTTAGACAAAACCAAATTCAATTCTTTAGTAATAGAATCAATTTTATTTTTCAAAGTAAGGTTTTCTTTGAAAACACAATCCAATCTTGAGGATAAAATCTCATTGTGCTCCAAAATATCATCACAATCATTTTTGCCTTTTAAAACTTCAATTTCTTTTAAAGCAATGTCTAGTTGAGATCTTAGTGAGTCACATTCACTAGTAATCTCTTCCTTCTCTTGCAAAACGGTTTCAAAAGTAGAGCATAAATCCTTCATTTCTTTTTGTAAGTCAAGATGTTTTTCTTTCAAAGAGTTATGTTTTTCCAAGAATTTTTCAATCTTAGAAGCAAGTTCAACATTTAAATTTTGAACCTCAAAACATCCATGGCAATAAGAGCTATCATGTATTTGAGAGTCCGATTGTACCTCATAGGAGTCATTCCCATATGCCATGAAACAAGGCTCTTCGGATACATCTCTCCTAGATCTCCTCATATTGTTGATGATCCTTGGAAGCTCCGGAGATGTCAAGACGCTCCAAACTGCAAAAGCCGAGTTAAAACTATCAAAAACAAGTAAGAGATTATTATCAAAGGATGCTCTAAGTGTTTGAAGTGCAAGTGCATTGGCCTTCTTATGCTTACTAGTATTTGGAGGGCTTCTATGGTGATGGCTTGATAAACTAGATGACCTAGTGTTTTTAAATATCTAGTCATGTTAACTTTCCAAGAGTCAAGTCTAGTATGGTCAAACATAGGAGGGCTAGCCATGAGAGCAAACTAGTATGAGTGCAAATGAGATGCAAATGAAGATTAGCAAACCAAGATCTTAACTCCTAGGTGGTTAAACCTAAATATCAGGAGCGCTAGCTCTGATACCAATTAAAAATTCACATAGAGGGGGGGGTGAATAGGTGACAATGCTAATCTAGTGATCTTAATGCGGAAATTAAAAACTTAATGCAAATTACACTCAAGTGCTATCAACAAGTGATGCACACACAACCAAGCCAAGCAATATGAATGAGCAATGTAAATAAATGCAAGGCACAAAGTAAAGAGAGAGTAGAGAGAGAGCCAATGGATCAGGCGCAAACACAAGGATATGTTATCGAGGTTCGAGCACCCAGCTCTACATCCCCGCCTTCGACACACGAAGGATTTCCACTAGCTCGTTCACCTAGGACCCTTTACAAAGAGTACCCAACTCCTCTCTTTACAACCTCCTCCTTGAGGCACAAATCCAAGCCAACAATCACAACCTCCTTCTTGAGGCAAACTCCAACAATCACAATCTCCCAAACACCAACCAATACAAGGATCACCTCTCAACTAGAGGGATACAACCCAAAGCACAAAGCTAAGAAAAGATTGGGTTACAACTTGGTGGTCACAACAACAACCACAAACAACTTCTTCTTCCCACACAAATATCCTATAGATATAGATAGTAGATTTTTGCTCAAGTGTGGAGAAAACCAAAGGAATGGAAATCAGAAATCACAAAGAAAAATCCTTGGAAAAAACTGAAACAAAGATAGAGAAGTTCAATCAAAATCCTTTCCCAAAAATCCTTTCTTTGATTTTTCAAACCCTAACAAAAACACCAAATGTATTGTTCAATTTGAATCCAAAAACCTATTTTGATTGCAGCAAAAACACCTGAGAGAGTGGAAAAATTCGCACAAAAATTCTTAGAGAAAAACTCTTACAAATGGGGTATTTATAGGCAATTATCAGAAAATAGCCGTTGACAGAAATTTGCCAGAAATAGCCTTCCGGTCGACCGGCCCGGTCGACCGTCCAACGGTCAATTTTTGACCGTTGGCAACTAACGGTCGACCGGCCCGGTCGACCGAATAATCCCGAGAGCAGGCTATTCTGCTCCGGTCGACCATCCCGGTCGACCGCTGACTGTGCCAGAAACGTGCACAGGTTTGTGCACGTCGTCGGTCGACCGTGACGGTCGACCGGCTACATGCGGTCGACCGTTACGGTCGACCGAACTAGCCTGGCAGGCAGCAAATAGGACAGAAAACTGAGGTAAAAAATATTCCAATAAATCCCACAAAATCTCTAAAATTCCACAAAAATAGTTTTATCATTTTATATTGAAATACAAACTTGTGTTAAAAATCCTAACACAAATTTCAAACATATTTGACTATTTTGTGTCATAGAAATTTTGCCAAAAGCCAAAAACCGTATTTTCTAAAAACTTGTATTTTGAATAGAAAATACACATTGTCTAAAACTCATCCATGATACAAAAATATGATATTTAAACACTTTGAAGCATATTGTATATGAATAGAAATTCAATATACAAGAAACATATATATATCATGATTTTTGTCATTAAGTCCAAAAATATGTTTTGTTGTAAATACCAAAACATAAAACACATGGAATAGATTATCAAACAAAGTTTGTCTAAACAATTTAAGCATGCATGTATATAGAACAAATCTAATGTACATAAACCATGTAAACTTGTTTTGATAAAAATCTATTCATGAAAACCAAGATCGGTTAAACCTAAAACCGAAAATCAAAACATGAAAGGTGTGTGTTGTGAACTTGAGCTTATCATACTATACTAATCTTTACAATTACGATCTAAACCCAAACTAAAACTATGGATACCTAAGTCTTCTTGTAGAGCGCAATCTCCAAGTCGACTCGATCCAAGACTCCTTGATTCACCGAGCAAATGCTATATATGATCTTTGACGCTCGGGCTCTTGAATCAACATGTGAAAGATGTGTGGAAGCTTTCACCAACTAATATTTTGACAAATATCTGAAACTTAAACATTGCAAGATTATTAGTACACATAACTACATGAGTTAATCATCATCAAAACTAGAGTGGAAGCCCTTTGGGCCAACATATTGAACTTGACCAATTGTGCAATTTTGAAAATCCTATGGATAAATTGGCAAGTTCTTTTTATTACATTGAACCCAATAAGATATGTGACCTAGATTCTCAAATCTATGATCAAGTTCAAATTCCTGAATCATTATTGACTCCTGTTTTATTACCCGACTTAGGTAATCTTTTAGAGTCAGTTTTGGTTCCCACACCTATCATTCCTGAACTTGAATCACCAATATTGAGTCACATTCCAATATAGGAAGAATATTGTGGACTTGAGCTTCAAATTATTGATTTGGACCCACTTCCTGAACCTAGCCCGACTCCTGAACCATTACTTGATTTAAGTTTCTTTCCTGAGTCGGTATTCGTTCCCGTACTTCCCAAGTCCAAGTCAATCATTCCATCTTTTCATACTCCATTTTGGAACAAGGAGGTTGACACAATTGACTCTGAAATTTATTATGAAATTTGGAAATTTGATGGGGTGAAAATTTTAAAAAATGATTATACATATATTTTAGTGGGTTATGTAAGGGAAATTTCTGGTGGGTTCCACCAACCATTATGTTATCTTGATTGGGTAGCAACGCTTGGCCCAATTAGACCACCACCGGAACCACCACCTTGAGGTAATTTCCGCCTTCCCTTGTTCTGTTTCATGCATATATGCATTCATTCATACATTGAGGACAATGCATGAGATAAGTGTGGGGGTGGGCTTTACTAACATACTAACATAAGTAGACACTAACAAAAATTTGCTAATAAAAAAAAATTAAAAAAAATTTTATAAAAAGGAAATATTTTGACTTATTTTTGAAAGAAATCTAAGTTAGTTTTAAGGATTAGGAAAATCATGATTAGGATTTCTAAAAACTTGGTCAAAATAAATAAATTGTTTAATTTTTAGGTATAGGAGAGAAATTGAATAAATAATTAGTCTTGATTTTTACCTTAATGAAATGTGCATACCAAATGCATATCTAGGATTCTAAGATAAAGACCTTGTGCCTCATAAAAAAAAAAAAAAGAAAGAAAAAAAATCACCAATTAAGCTGATACATGTGCCTCAAGAAGCATAAGTATTCATGCCTAAAGGTGAGTAAATAAAATAAAGTCCTTAGTTTGGGGCCTAGTTCACTCGAATTTGAGTCCGCGGGGTGTTTTCTCACCTGGTGCCCTAAAGCCAACCGGTTTGGGAGTCATCGACTTTAAGTTCGTTACATGGGTGGATTAGAAAGCCTAAGGAAATTAAGGAAAAATTACTTATATATGTATTAACACATCTAAGAGTCAATTAGTTAGGTATGAGGGCCTCAAGAAGCCTTGATGCTTACACGAAAGAAAATTAGATGAGTTATACATATTAAAAATAAATAAAAAAAAAGGAAGAGAAAAAAATTAAAGAGGCATGAAAGTCCAAGTTAAGGAATTCCTAGCCAAGTTACAAGGATGCATATGATTTTTGGTAACGAAAAAGACTATATTAGAAGTTCAATTTTGACCCTTACCTAAAATGAAAACAATTTACTTTATAAAGACTAAGTCTAAGAATGAATAAAAATGAGGATCCTAAAAACTTATAGACTACTTAGTTTCTTCAAACGTATTTCAAATATTTTCCTTTTTATGGATTTTGTGGGTGCAATCCGCTGAAAACCCTCACGAGACAACACTCGTCCTCTAGGGTAACCTAGAGGTTTAACGGCTTGTTGCACATGCTAAGTGCAACCGTGATTCCTACGAAAGTGAGTTAGGTTAGATTAATTATTAATTTTTCTTTTTCTTTGTTTTTACTCGAGGACGAGCAAAAAGATAAGTGTGGGGGTGTGATTGGTAGTGAAAAGTGCATTTTTATCATAACATTTACCATCACATTTTCATATTTATTCATTTAATTTTGCACATTTATTAATATTTTATTATTTATTGTGTGCAGGCCTCGAAATATTTAAAAGAAAGAATTAAAGCCTAAAAAGAGCCCAAAAGCCCACATATAAAGCCCAAGTGCAAAAGTGCAAATATCAATTGTCAAAAATGCAAATACACAAGGGATTAAATTGAATACAAACTATTCAAGTTCAAATTCAGGAGATAAAGTCCTAAAAGATGAAGGGGATAAAGCTAATCCTAAAGATAAAAGGAAAGAGTTTAAAGATAAATTCGGATTCAGACTGTACATGTTTAGTATTCAGATCATAACTTTTGCTAAAGATATGCAAATCTGATGATTCAAAATGCTCCAGAAAGAAGACTTGAAGCCCTACAACTCTTATGTTGATCAAACTTTCCAATTCAGTACGTAGATAAGCCAATTTCGGCGATCAACAGGATAATAAATTGCAGGACAGATTTGATTTGAACTTCTATGGATAAGTGCCACAAGTCTGGATATAATATTTTTTAGGAGAGTTGTACTAGGACTCTACATCTTCCAACTCTTATAAATACCCCTGCAGATGCAACACAGAAAGCGTTCCAGCGTCCAGAAAAGGGCCAAAAGCTAGGGTTTAGTCTCGTTCTTTCTTCTAGTTTGTAATTAGGGTTTCTTTTTATTTTCAAGAGAGAGAGGTTTATATTGAGCGTGACACCGATGTATCTTCCTCTTCTCGGCCATTGTATTCATGAATAAAGGTAATATTTTTCTTTTGTTATTATTCTTGTGTTTTACTTTTCCTTTTGTTTTCTATTCTTTTCTCTGTGATTTCTTTGTGGCTGATTGATGAACATGCAAGTGAATTCCAAACAAGTATAACTAAGCTACGTGAGAGCCAACGATAGTTCATGAAAACGTTCTCCACTTTCAAAGCTTCGCATCACTTCGTTCTTGATATGCTTGACGATATAATGTGCACAAGGACCGGGCTCGAGTTTATGATCTATGCGTTGAACGCCTCCTAAGCAAGGTAGAACATGTAAGGTTTTCACGTTTTTCTTCAACCAAACTCAAGTAAGTATTCTTTTCTTTTCTTTTCTTTCTTTTCTTTTCTTTTTGTAGATTAAATCATAACTCATCTCCATATTCGTTTTCCGACCATTGTAAATACCGCTATCTTTCTAACTTAACTAATAAAAATAAAAACTTTAGAGAAACTTGCTTAACGCTTCCATCGCAGTCCCTCCCTGAGGATCACGACCCGCATAGCCTTGCTACAGCGGATTAGTATTGAGAACCTCGCACACCTTTAATTCTTAAATCTAATATTCTATTTTGCGTGCAGGTAAATCTCAGTCAACAATATGCCGGGTTGGTAATATCCGAAAAAGAGTTTGACGTGTAATATGGATTATTATTGAAGTTGAAAAAATTATTATTATAGGCCATATCACACAATGGAATACAAACAAAAAGAAAGAAAAACAAACAAATAAACAAACAAAGAAAAAGAAAAAATCTAACCTAAGTTAAGGTAGACCTATGACCTAGACGACTCCTAACTGGTTAGACTGTCCACAGGAGGTCCAATGCAGACTTTGACCACAAGCTAATCAGCCAGGTCAGGGCAAGGTTGGTGGGAGGTTTTCTGTCAAAGACATTCCTTAATTAAATAACCACCAACCTTCGGGCTTTCGGCCCTCAATCCCTTTCCTAGACACTGATTTGGCAGGAGTCAAGTTCCAACACCTTTCCCCTTTAGGATAATCTCCTAATTGAGTCCGAGATGTCCCTAGGGCCAACGTCTACTCATTTTAAGTTAGGCTTGGGTTAGTGAGTGCTTGGAATCTGATTTTTGGGCTAAGGAAGGGTGATTAAATCCCCACCTTATCTTGTTAATGGGTGGTGCCCTTAAGATCAGTTTGTACAAGTGTACAGGATATGTAAATAAGATTCACTCAAAGCGATAAAAATCAACCAAGAGATGAGTCTTATTCTACATGCAATGCATACGTACCTTGCTCCAGCACTCTTCAACAGTAAAAATAAATGAATTGAAAAGACACGTGCCTAAAATGCAAACGTCTAATCAATTTTTTATCTTTTCAACAAATATTTTACTGTTGATTATTAGCAGGCTTATGTGATGTCATATAAGAAAAAGTAAAGTTGCAGAAAACTACAATTTGCAAAGCAAGCAGCCCTGCAAAAAGAACGTTAGTAGTCCACTCCTTTTTGCCGCGTTTTCGCGGCTTGGGCCGCGGATCCGCGGCAAAGCAGAGGGCACTTGGTCTCTGCTTTCTA
This sequence comes from Agave tequilana, assembly GCA_038442645.1. Classification (NCBI taxonomy): domain Eukaryota; kingdom Viridiplantae; phylum Streptophyta; class Magnoliopsida; order Asparagales; family Asparagaceae; genus Agave; species Agave tequilana. The sequence continues at coordinate 148,636 of JAVJIF010006071.1, read as the reverse complement.
GAGCAGAGGCCCAAGGCCACTTATATGTTACTGCAACTTTAATTTCCTGCTTTGCTTGCCCTTTAGCCTGCAACAGAGAAGAAAGTTCGTTTTTGTTCTAAAAAATTTTCAATAAAAATTCAGATTTCAATAAAAACGTTACCCTCCCCGACAACGGCGCCAAAATTTGATTGAAGCTAAACCTGCACAAAAAATACGAAATTTCAGAGCTTAAAAAGGGAAATGTGCAAGTGCTTAATTCTTCCGCTATAACAGGTGGCTATGCGGGTCGTGATCCACAAGGAGGGTTTACGATAGAAGCATTTACGTTCTTTATTGAAATCGTATGAAAACAAAACGAAAGTTCTTCTTTGGTTAAAGTTTAAGAAAATGAAAAAGAGTTAATAGTTAAAGTTAAGAAAAAAGTGGTAGAATAGAAAGTGGAGAAAATCAGAAAACGGTGAAAGCGACCATTTACAAAGAAAGGGGAAAGAAAGCGATTATGTACAAATAAGTTGGAAAAGAATGATTTGGAAGAAGTGGTGAAAGAAATCGTGTTGGTGATAAAAGAAAAGAAAAAAGGTTAAGAATTACTTACCTAGTTTGATTGATGACTTACTTGAAAATCTGTGCATGTTCTACCTTTGTTTAGGAGGCGTTCAACGCATAGATCATAAGCCCGAGCTCAGTCCCCGTTCGCATTATATCATTAAGTCTAGCACAAGCATGAAGTGATACGTCTTGAGGAGGAGAACGTCTTCATGAACTATCGTTGGCACTCACACAACATCGTTATACTTGTGCTTTGGAATTCACTTGTAAACTTAACAAAAACAAGCGAGGTAAAGTAGAAGAGGAAGACGAAAACAAAAGAAAGTGAAAGTAAACAAGAACATAAAAATGTTACCTTTTATTGCTTGAAACGATGGAAGAAAGGAGGAGGGTACATCGGTGTCACTCTCAACATATGCCTCTCTCTCTTACTTACATGAATCATCATCTAATCCTAAGCTTACATACACATTACAATTACATAATAAAGAAAAGAAAAACCTAAACTACAAATGAAAACTAGGCTAAATCCTAACTCTGCCTGGTCGTCCTTTTTCAGCGCAAAGAATGGCCTTTTATAGGCAGAAAACCCAGTAAGCAGGATCCCGGGGAGGTCGGGGGAGCAAACGCTCCCCTAACTCCCCAACAATGCCGCGAAAACGTGGCTTGGGTCGCGTTTCCGCGGCCAGGGTGTGGCCAGGTGGCCACATCCTGTTGGTGGGTCGCCCTGGTTTCGCCCTCTGACTTTATCTGGAGTTGGTTTGTCAGTTTGAGTCCTGGATTCTGACGAAATGGCCTTAGATTCTTGGCTTTAGCCGATCGATTCTGAGAGGATTCTTCTCAACCGGTTTTTCACCTCTTGATTTTGCCCTGATTTACTTAGTGCGAATTAATTCTGATTTAATTCAGAATTCTGGTGGGCTTTTGGGCTCATTTCTCTTCATCTCCTTAAGGATTGGGCCTGCAAATAAAATGAGCATTTAATTAGGACAATGCAGGCTTTTATTCTAAAATAAGTATGGAAATATGATACTAAATATGCAGCATTAGCGACCAATCAACCAAGTCAAGAAGATGAGAAGGCTTCAAGTGAAGACTTCAAGAAGATGAAGACTTGTGTCTAGGTTTGTTTTTATAAGATTTTGTTTTTAGATAAAATGTAAAGGATAGAATAGTTGGTGGATTGCTCAAGTATATATACACACACACTCTTGATAGTTTTGCTTTTAGAAAAGATTTTCAATTTTAGAAAATACATGTTTGGATTTTGGTTTTCAAGTTTTCATATCTTCTATCCAAAATCATGTTTAGAGCTTAATGTCAAAAACATAGATATTTCACCATGTTTGTGTAGTGGATCATATCCATACACACTATGCTTTAAAAGTTGTTTAAATATCTTGTTTTTATATTTGGAGATATTTTGGAAAAACAAAGTTTGGAAAAATTAAGTTTTGAAAAATACTGTTTTCTTTTGAGCCAATATTTTCAACTTACAAAAATAGTCCAAATCATTTATAACATGCCTTGATTTTGTGCAAGCATGTTTGTTTATCAAAGTATATTGGTAAAATTATTTTTGTATATTTTCATGATTTTTATGGGAATTTATTTGAGCCAAAATGACTTAGTTTTAAATCCCTTAAGTTCCCTGACCAGGCTTCATCCGGTCGACCGGGACGGTCGACCGCAGATTGAAGTCGTCCGATCGTCACAGTCGACCGACGTGCACAAACGTGCACGCCCATATCAGGCAGGAGGCCGGCCGACCGACCCGGTCGACCGTCCAGAGAGCTCTGCTCTCTGGAAAGGCCCCGGCCGACCGAGCGGTCGACCTGACAGAGAGACTTGCTCTCTGTATCCTGGCTCGGTCGACCGACCGGTCGACCGATGGCTCAAACGGTCTGAAATATGACCGTTGGCCGGTCGATCGGACGGTCGACCGACAGGCCTGACAGACCCCAACGGCTAGTTTTTCTAGCCCTATAAATTTTGGAGTTTGGGCATTGTTTTCTTCAAGATTTTTGGAGACTTTTAGAGCCAGTTTTTCCTACTCTTTTGAGAGGTTTTTCTCCACAAAATTGAGTGCAAATACTTCCAATCAAAAGGGGAGTTTTTATCAAGAGTATTAAAAAGAGATTTTCTTGAGTTTTCCTCCACCATTCTCATCCTTGTTTTTTTCTCATACAAACACTTGAGATATCCATTGCTAATCATCTTATAGGAATGTTTTAGTGAGAGTGTTTATTGGTGATCAAAGTGTTTAGATCACCAAGAGATCTTTTCTTGTACTTTGAGAAGGCGGACGTGTGTGTCCGCGGTGTTTCGAGTTCGGGTGCGAACTTGTTGTTTGAGGTGCGGCCTCGGCGAGCTTGTGGGGCTTGCAGTGTGTACGGACTAGGGAGTCCGTGAGCTTGTAGGTGTTGCGGCACCGGGTGATCCATTGGGATCGATTATAGTGGAAATCTTTCGTGCATCGAAGGCGGGGATGTAGAGCAAGGGTGCTCGAACCTCGAAACAAATCCCTTGTGTTTGCGATTGCTCACTCTCTCTCTTTGTCTCTTGTTTATATCTTGCATTCCTTTATTGTGTTTATCTTTATATGCATGATATACTTGTGTGCTTAATTGTTGTACTTGCTTGGGTTTGTTTGCTAACACTTGTATTCAACCAAGAGAGCCAACGCGGCACCTTAACCCTTATCTAGGGGAATCTAGAGGAGTTAGTCCAGAGCCCTTCACGGGGAATTCGGCTACACTCTTGTGTTATACGTGATGTTTAGTTTAAGAATTTAGTTTAGGTCATAATAGTTTTTACTTCCGCATTATTTGGAATTAAGTGACCATTAGATTAGCCATCACCTATTCACCCCCCCTCTAGGTGATCCTACAAATATTGTGTTTGTTTTCTCTCTTGTTTCTTATTCTTGTTATCGTGTTGTACTTCTTGTTGGCCCAAAGGCCCATCACTCTAGTTTTGATGATGATCAACTCATGTAGTTATAGTACTAATGATCTTGTGTTTAATTAGTGACAGATTTGTTATCAAGATCTTAGTAGGTGTGGAGCTTCAACAAAGGATTTAAAGTCAAGTTTTGGAGCTAGCACCGGTTGATTCACGAGCCTATGCATCAAGACCACATCAAGAGTTGAGCTCGTTGGATCATGTTTGGACCAAGTCTAGAAGATGAGAAGGCTTCAAGTGAAGACTTCAAGAAGATGAAGACTTGTGTCTAGGTATAAGATTTTATTTTTAGTTAAAATGTAATGGATAGAATAGTTGGTGAATTTCTCAAGTATATATCACACACACACTCTTGATTTAGTTGTCTTTTCATAAAAGAATTTCAGATTTAGAAAAGACTGTCTTTTTGGAAAAATACTTTTTGGTTTTTGGAATTTCTTATATGCATGTCTTTTATCCAAAACCATATTTAGAGCTTAATGTCAAAACATAGATATTCATCTTAATTGTGTAGTGGATCATATCCATACACACTATGCTTTAATGAATTCAAAATATCTTGTTTTTGTATCATGAAGAAGTTTGGAAAACAAGTTTTCAATTGAGCCAATATTTCCAACTTACAAAAATAGTCCAAATCTTTTATAACATGCCTTGATTTTGTGCAAGCATGTTTGTTTATCAAAGTATATTGGTAAAACTATTTTTGTAGATTTTTATGTATTTTATGGGATTTTTATGTGAGCCAAAAGACCATGTTTTAATCCCAGATTTTCTGTTCCAGGCTTCAGCCAAGTCGACTAGTCGACCTACCAAGTCGACTAGGGCTGAAGTCGGTCGACCGGCTCGGTCGACCGACGTGCACGCCTTGACCTGGCAGATGGCCGGTCGACCGACACAGTCGACCAGAACTGAGAGCAGTGCTCTCTGTTTATTTCGGTCGGCCGGGCGGTCGACCGGAGGCTCCAACGGTCGGATTTTTGACCGTTGGCGGTCGACTGGCAGGCCTGACAGAACCCCAACGGCTATTTTTTTTGAGCCTATAAATTTGGGGGTTTGGGCATTATTTTTCACCAAGATTTTTAGTGGACTTTGAGCCAGTTTTTCCCACTTCATTAAAAGAGTTTTCTCCACTAAATTGAGAGCTAATTCTTCCAATCAAAAGGGGAGTTTATCAAGAGTGTTTAAAGTGATTCTTTGAGTTTTTCCTCCACCTTTCTCATCCTAGTTTTTCTCACACAAACACTTGAGCTATCCATTGATTATTCATTCTATAGGAGTGTTGTAGTGAGAGTGTTTATTGGTGATCAAAGTGTTTAGATCACCAAGAGATCTTTTCTTGTTTCTTGAGGAGGCGGACGAGTGCGTTCGCGATTGTTTCGAGTTCGGGTGCGAACTCTTGGTTTGAGGTGCGGCCTCGGCAAGCTTGTGGGGCTTGCGTGTGTACGGGACTAGGGAGTCCGAGGGATTGTAGGTGTTGCGGCACCAAGGAGAGATCCATTGGGATCGTGCATAGTGGAAATCCTTTGTGTGTCGAAGGCGGGGATGTAGAGCAAGTGTGCTCGAACCTCGAAACAAATCCCTTGTGTTTGCGATTGCTCTCTCTCTCTCTCTCTCTTTGTCTCTTGTTTATATCTTGCATGCTATTATTGTGTTAATCTTTATATGCATGATATACTTATGAGCTCATATTGATATACATGCTTGGGTTTGTTTGCTAACACTTGTATTTAACCAAGAGAGCCAACGCGGCACCTCAACCCTTATCAAGGGGAATCTAGAGGAGTTTGTTCAGAGCCCTTCACGGGGAATTCGGCAACACTCTTGTGTTATACGTGGTGTTTAGTTAAAATAGTTTGTTTAGGTCATAATAGTTTTTACTTCCGCATTATTTGGCATTAAGTGACCATTAGATTAGCCATCACCTATTCACCCCCCTCTAGGTGATTTTACAATTGGTATCAGAGCTTGGTACTCTGATTTGGGTCTTACAACCTAGAGTTAAAGATCCTCATTTTTAGGCTAATCACAATATTTTGTACACACACCATGGACTTCATGTCACCACCCACCTTTGACATTCTTAACATCCAAATTTGGAAGGTTAAGATGTCTTTGTACCTCAAGGCCCTAGGCATTCATGTTTATCTTGCCACTACTAATAATGCATATTGTTTAGATGGTAAGAATTTTGAGGCTAATGCAAAAGCTCTTCATGCTTTAAAGTCTACCCTAAATGATGATTATTTATTTAGGGTTTCTAATGTTGATTCGGCTTTTGTAGCTTGGAACATCATCACCTCCCTTGGCGAAAAGGATCTATATTATGTCGGGAGCTATTCGGATGTTGGAAGCGACACCTCCAACAAGTGCTATATGGTCCAAGGGGATAACCCCCTTGAGGTAACTACCGAATCCGAGGATGAGGATGTTAACATGTCATATGAAGAGCTTTGTACATTTTGTCAATTATTGCTTGAAAAATATGACATGATTAAGAAAGAAAATAAAAATTTGAAAAAGAAATTTGATTGCATGCATATAGAACAAGATTCATTTATAAACAAGATTGCATGCTTAGAAAAGAAAAGGAAGATTTGAAAAATAAGAATGTTTCCTTATTTTCAAAATTGAATGATTTGTGTGAAGGAAACAATACTTTGAAAAATAAAATTGATTTGGTGGAAAAAACAAAAAGAAGTTGTTTTTCAAGAAAATAAGTCTTTAAAAAGAAAATTTTGTGAAAAAGAAAAAGATTTTGTTTCTAAAAAGAAAAAGAAAAATGATTCTTTATCTCATCATGCTTTACATGCCACCACTAATGAGATTAAAGATTTGAAAAATAAAATGGATTGTTTGAGTTCAACTTTGAACTCTTGTGCATTTAACCATACTAGATTGGAATCCTTGTTTTCAAAGAAACAAACTCCACATATTCATGCACAACATCATCATGCATTTGTTTATGTTGCACGTCACGATCATACACATTCACATAAGCATCCTAAGGTGTACAAATGTACACATTGTGGCCGCAAATGTCATTTAGCAAAATTTTGTTATGACAAGTTGCATCATTTTAATTTTGCTAATAATAAAAATTTTTGGGTTCCTTACAAGACTAACCCCAAAGGACCCAAGAAAATATAGGTACCAAAACCCCCACCCCATGTTTTTGATATAGGTGAGGGATCTCTCAAGACGTGAGAGATTTGGTGCCTTGATGGTGGATGCAAATGGACTTGATGGACACACATTTGATGCATCACTATCAAGGAGATTTTGGTGGGATGACCACCATGATTGGAGCTTTGGAGTTGGTAACAGTCTCTAAACTCCCATTTTATTTATGTTCATGCTTGTTCATTCATAATATTTTGAGCATGTTCATGTTTTCATTTGTCTTGTGCTTCATGTGGTGATAACATGCTTAGATGTAGTTTTTATCAAAACTTGTATTATACATGTACAAATAGTGAGCTACATTTGTTTTATATATGATTGCACTTCATGCTCATTTGTACCCACTATATGCACATGTATAGACTAATTTGATGATTCTCATTTATACATGCTTTGCCAATTTTTATGCTTTACTTCATGTATATGTATTATTAATTCAAATCTAATAAATATACATGTACACCCGTGAATCTCTTGCCTTCATGCAAATACATTTGATAGACTCTTTTATGTTTGGGATATGTATGTGTATTGTTAGTTTTGGATAAATCATACATATACTATGAAGATTAGTGTTTTAATGAAAAATAAATTTTTCATGTTTTTGTTTTGTTAAAAATATGACTTATAATCTTTTTGAGCTTAAATTACTACTTTCATAAAAATGCTATTTACATGATCTTTTAACACTCACATCTTCATTTATTATTCATGACTTAGTTTCATGATCATTTTGAGCTTTATAGACTATGAGTGTAAAATTTTGTGTACTTAGTTTTGTTTCATGAAAAACATATGATTTATTGTATTTTGAAGGATCTTTAACTAGTTTTTCAAAAATCAACTTATACTAGTTATTTATTCTTCAAATTAGTAGTTTATGAGATATCCACATGATCCTACTTTACTTCAATCATATGGATAAATTATTTTTGTTCTCAAGATTTGATGCTTCATGAATTGAATATTAGTTTAAATGTTAGTTTTTATCAACACTAGGATTTATACTTGTACATATTATGGGTCACAAATAAATCTATATATGGTTGGGTTCGATTGCTTATTTGTGCCCATTAGATGTGCTAGTATAGCCTAATTTTAATGATCCTTACATTTTTTAAACTTGTATTCCCATTTTGGATTTGTGTTATGATCATGTGTTTTTCATTTCATGAATATGTTTATTTTGCCAAACTTTAAGATATACATGATACCTCTTGAGTCATTTGCCTTTCATGCAAATCTATATATATGAACTCAATTGTGTTTAGGGATATGTATGTATACTTCTTGTGTTGTCAAAACATACATACACCTTGAAATATAATTTTTTGATAAAAGCTTTGTGGTGATTTTTATGTTTTCAAAATTTATGATAATTTTCACATTGTCTTATTTAAAGGAATATTGAGCTTCATTGCCATTTTCATGTGATTTACACATATTTCATGAAAAATATTTTTATTTTATTCCTTGATTGAAGGATTCCGTACTAGTTTTCAAATATTTTCATTTAACTAGTTCGAGTTCTTCATGTGGTAGATTATATGATGTATACGCTTAAGCTTATTTTTCTATTGGTATCATTGGATATTTTCAATTGGTATCAATATGAACTTCTTTTGTATATACTCATATTTTGTTTTCCCATATATGTATGTATCAATTTCATTTGGTATGCTCATTTTTCATACATATGATTTATTTTGTGCTTGAGATAAAATTGTTTTACATGTTTAAAGCACAAAGTTGTTTATGATAAGAAAATAAATATTTTAAGAAAAATTCTCAAGATTTGTTTTATTGAGAAAATTCAAAATTTTGTTTTATATGAAAAATTCAAAATTTTTGATTTGTATTGCCTATATGCAAGGAGAGCTTAACATCTCTTCTACATATAGATTCATGTTGAGTGTATTGTATATTGGGGAGCTTGACAACTCTTCTTTATGTGGTACACGTGTGTAGGGGGAGCTTCACATCTCCTCTTATGCATTACATATTATACGTTATGTGAATTAGGGCTTGTCATCCCTCTTTCATGTAATATATATGTGTAGGGAAGTTACTTAACCATCTTCCTCTTCATGGATGTATATCGCATATAACCTTTTATTGATTTGTTTGATTTGACCCCTTATTGATCTCTTTGTTTTTGACAAAAAGGGGGAGAAAAATTTGATCATTTTGTTCTTACTTTAACCCCTTTGTTGATGATTGACAAAAAGGGGGAGAAGTATTTGAGATATATGCATGTTTTCCTTGCTTAAGGGGGATTAATATTTGTTTTTATGCATATATGTTTTGTTTTGCAAATAGGAGAAAAAGATTTTGTGATTTTGTTTTATGCTTGATTAGCATGTTTACTCCTACATTTGCATACATGTTTATGTGCCTCATTGCATATTTATTTGTTTATGTGGTATGCATGAGTTAAGGGGGAGCTTCTTTGAAGCTTTACTTTAATCCATGCATATATAACTTCAAGAGTTTTGTCATCATCAAAAAGGGGCAGATTGTTGGCCCAAAGGCCCATCACTCTAGTTTTGATGATGATCAACTCATGTAGTTATAGTACTAATGATCTTGTGTTTAATTAGTGACAGATTTGTTATCAAGATCTTAGTAGGTGTGGAGCTTCAACAAAGGATTTAAAGTCAAGTTTTGGAGCTAGCACCGGTTGATTCACGAGCCTATGCATCAAGACCACATCAAGAGTTGAGCTCGTTGGATCATGTTTGGACCAAGTCTAGAAGATGAGAAGGCTTCAAGTGAAGACTTCAAGAAGATGAAGACTTGTGTCTAGGTATAAGATTTTTGTTTTTAGTTAAAATGTAAAGGATAGAATAGTTGGTGGATTGCTCAAGTATATATCACACACACACTCTTGATTTTAGTTGTCTTTTCATAAAAGAATTTTCAAATTTTGAAAAGGCTGTCTTTTGGAAAAATACTTTTTGGTTTTTAGATTTTCTTATATGCATGTCTTTTATCCAAAACCATATTTAGATCTTAATGCCAAAACATAGATATTTCATCTTAATTGTGTAGTGGATCATATCCATACACACTATGCTTTAATGAATTCAAAATATCTTGTTTTTGTATCATGAAGAAGTTTGGAAAATAAGTTTTCAATTGAGCCAATATTTCCAACTTACAAAAGTAGTCCAAATCTTTTATAACATGCCTTGATTTTGTGCAAGCATGTTTGTTTATCAAAGTATATTGGTAAAACTATTTTTGTAGATTTTTATGTATTTTATGGGATTTTTATGTGAGCCAAAAGACCAAGTTTTAATCCCAGATTTTCTATTCCAGGCTTCAGCCAAGTCGACTAGTCGACCTACCAAGTCGACTAGGGCTGAAGTCGGTCGACCGGCTCGGTCGACCGACGTGCACGACGTGCACGCCTTGACCTGGCAGATGGCCGGTCGACCGACACAGTCGACCGGAACTGAGAGCAGTGCTCTCTGTTTATTTCGGTCGGCCGGGCGGTCGGCCGGAGGCTCCAACGGTCGGTTTTTTGACCGTTGGCGGTCGACCGGCAGGCCTGACAGAACCCCAACGGCTAGTTTTTCTGAGCCTATAAATTTGGGGGTTTGGGCATTGTTTTTCACCAAGATTTTTAGTGGACTTTGAGCTAGTTTTTCCCACTTCATTAAAAGAGTTTTCTCCACTAAATTGAGAGCTAATTCTTCCAATCAAAAGGGGAGTTTATCAAGAGTGTTTAAAGTGATTCTTTGAGTTTTTCCTCCACCTTTCTCATCCTAGTTTTTCTCACACAAACACTTGAGCTATACATTGATTATTCATTCTATAGGAGTGTTGTAGTGAGAGTGTTTATTGGTGATCAAAGTGTTTAGATCACCAAGAGATCTTTTCTTGTTTCTTGAGGAGGCGGACGAGTGCGTTCGCGGTTGTTTCGAGTTCGGGTGCGAACTCTTGGTTTGAGGTGCGGCCTCGGCAAGCTTGTGGGGCTTGCGTGTGTACGGGACTAGGAAGTCTGAGGGATTGTAGGTGTTGCGGCACAAAGGAGAGATCCATTGGGATCGTGCATAGTGAAAATCCTTCGTGTGTCGAAGGCGGGGATGTAGAGCAAGTGTGCTCGAACCTCGAAACAAATCCCTTGTGTTTGCGATTGCTCTCTCTCTCTCTCTCTCTTTGTCTCTTGTTTATATCTTGCATTCTATTATTGTGTTAATCTTTATATGCTTGATATACTTGTGAGCTCATATTGATATACATGCTTGGGTTTGTTTACTAACACTTGTATTTAACCAAGAGAGCCAACGCGGCACCTCAACCCTTATCAAGGGGAATCTAGAGGAGTTTGTCCAGAGCCCTTCACGGGGAATTCGGCAACACTCTTGTGTTATACGTGGTGTTTAGTTAAAATAGTTTGTTTAGGTCATAATAGTTTTTACTTCCGCATTATTTGGCATTAAGTGACCATTAGATTAGCCATCACCTATTCACTCCCCCTCTAGGTGATTTTACACTTCTTTGTTGCATCTATTAGGTTCCTCGCTGGTTGTTGCATCGCAAGCGCAACAAGGAGTTGCGTGGTAGCGGCGGCGGAGCAACGGAAGTTTGAGAGTTTTTCTTTTCATTGTACTTTGATTTCTTTAGCTATCTCCAAGCACGTGCATGTGCACAATTCTATTTGTATTTCTGGTAAGCTTTAAGTTCTTATACTTACTTGAAATTATTTTCATTAATTTTTTAATGAAGCGCGGGGGCCAACATTGGCTCACATTTTTTTCTCAAAAAGTGTCATTCCCTCTTATTCTCTATTCCAAGCAGGGGCTTGAAAGAACAACATATATGAAGTTTTACTTTGGACAATTATATACAAGAAATCTGTGTGTTATGAGCAACTGACTTGCAAGGAATATGTTTGTACCCTTCTTACTTTAGAATATTTCGTTAAGTTTTTATTAATGAAACGGCAGGAGTTTTTGCCTCAGGATTGTGTCTTTAAAAAAAAAAAATTTCTACCATGCGTTGTTCCTTTGTGCTAGGTGCCAATGATAAACATTAATAGTAGACCCGCAAATTATGGTGCTTGAATTATTAAAACGCATTAAGCAAACCAAGTCAAGAGTAGAAAGAAACCTTAAATTACCAAAGCACATGCATAAATCGCACAAACCTTTCTCTATATGGCTTTTGTTACAAGGGACTGGCAACCACGACGCTTTCAATATTTCTCTTCAAATATTAATTATAGTTGATTAAGACAACTAGCCTACTTTTAAGCAGGCTAATGCAATTGTTACCAAGCTTCCTTATGAAGACTAACGCTCTCTTTGCAATAGATTAATCTCAAACAGCAAGTATTTAAAACCCCCACCAGCCATCTATAACACCAATCACACGCATTGTAGTTCACCCGTTTACTTTTGTTACAAACCCAGAATAATTTTCAATTCATATTTTATTTTGAATGACAACTAACCGTTTGAATGAAAACCTTTGAAGTTTGAAGAGCAATCCATATATATGTCATCAAGTTAGCCAGCAAGTTAGCATCCTCTCTCTCTCTCTCTCTCTCTCTCTCTCTCTCTCTCTCTCTCTCTCTCTCAATGCATCCTTCCAAAGGAAATGAATATGCACCAGCACCACCAGGCTCTGCTCATCCAGCAGTGACTGGGTTCCCTGTAAATCCTGCATCTCAAATGCCCGAATCTCAGGTTCCTGTAGTTTGGTCTACAGGACTTTGCGACTGCACAGAAGATTGCGGCAACTGTAGACTCCCAACTTCACCCATATATGATCATTAGTTGTACTGATTTACTGTATTCTGCTCATCTCTGATGATCAATATGCCTATTTTGTTACAGGTTGCATGACTTGCTGGTGCCCATGCGTAACCTTTGGTCAAATTGCCGATATCGTTGACAGAGGCTCACCTTGTATGTTTCTATTTGATACACTCATTGCTCATAGTACTTCAATCGCAAATATATGCCACTGGAATAGGCTTGTTTGGTGTAGAAAGCAAAAATCCGAAAACTGACTTGTGTCAGATTTCTCATGAGGACTTGGACTTGAAAGTGGGTCCCGCAGTGGGGCCCACAACTTTTTCTTGAGCCGCGATGTTTGGTTGGGTTGAGAAACTATCTCTGGAAAGCTTCTTTTAAAATTATTATTATTATTTAGATAGTTAACACTTCTTGAATGGATCTATAAAGAATAATAATAAACAAATAAAGATATTAAGTTTCTTGATGTTTTTCTCGCATTTTGAGAGACAATCTGACCAAAACTACAATTGCGCTCTCTTTTTCAAACTCATTTTCTCATCCAACCGAGCAAACTTTTAAGAAAACCTATAAAAGAGATGATAGAGTTCACCAAAGCCACTTTTCATACCCTATTTCTATGCATCAAGCTACAATCAGGGCCAATTTGTTTGGTTAGAAACTGCCCAATTTTGTTGGGCCCCATGAGCTATCCAAGATGCATTTCATTAACGTGTGTCTGATGAAAGAAATGAGAGAAGAGAGAGCAATCCGCATCAGCAAAAGCTGGTGTCATAAATCCTCTTCAAAAGCTAGGAAAACAACCAGAATTTTGACAAAGCTACTATTTTATTAATTTTAAAATAAAGCATTCCGAAAGAGTACTACTGACCAATAATTAATGTAATAAAATATTAAAAATCCCACTTACCAGTTACGAGTTTGGTTGCAAACAAACTGGGACGAGAAAAAAGTTTACACTTGGGTTGGAGGTTTTTTTTCCAATAATTTCTGTGCCAAACTGGTCACTATTAGTTAACTGTTGCCACTGATTACAGCTTGCGGGGCGAGTGGAGCACTGTATGCGCTCATAGCATTCTTGACAGGTTGCCAGTGCATCTACTCTTGCTTCTACCGATCCAAACTCAGGGCACAATATGGTTTGCCAGAGAGCGCTTGTCCTGATTTTCTAGTTCATTGCTGCTGTGAACCGTGCGCGCTGTGTCAGTCCTACAGAGAACTGAAGAATCGCGGCTTTGAGATGTCCTTGGGTGAGTTTCCCTCCTGCGTACACGCGCGCGCAGACACAAACCTTAGGGATAATTACAATAATTATGTACTAATTTTTCTTTGCAGGGTGGCATGGTAACATGGAAAGGAGAGGGCAGGGTTATGGGCCGGCTGCGCAGCCGCCACCGGTGCAAGGAGGCATGACGCGATAGGGATCACTTGATCCTTTGTTTCGAAGGTTGAAGTGTCAACTTGTTATCTTACCTTGCTAGCTGGTTTAATTTGAAGTTTAGAATGTTGTGGAGAATCTCTGTTTAATTTGATTTGCTGTGTTTCACAATTGTCACTGCTTGTGATTTTTCAGACGGAAGTATATGCAAGTATGTATTATTGATGCACCTGAATGAGCAAATAAAATGTTTTCGTTTTTACTCCTTTCTACGATTTCTCGTTTCTAGATGCATAATCCTGCCATAACTGTTGCAAGGATTCAACCAGCTGGTAAAATAAAAAGTGAAATATGATTGTTAAGGAGAGAGAATTGTTTTCTATTGGTAAATTTCTTCGAAATGTGACAGATGTTGGTGTTGTAACGGAATTGATATGCTCTGATACTAATTGTTGTGTGCATAACCCGAAATATTATACTTACTATCATATAAATGTTAGAAGATACGGAGATTCCCACTGACGATCTCAAACACGCCATGAGATTGATTACCTCGAGCACATAAGATGAATATTAAAAGATATAAGAAGAAGAACACACAATTTAACGTGATTCGGTCCAAACTTGTCTTACGTCCACGGGAGAGAACTTGAGAGAGCTTTATTTTGATTCAAAGAGATCCAACTTTCCTCTTGATGACACAAGAATATTCACCTTTCCTTTGAATCTACGCTTAGATTATAAGAGTATATCTTCTCTCATGCATCTTCACCTTTCTCCTCTCTTTCTTGACTTTTTAGGGCCTTACATTACTATTTACCACAACTTTTTTCTACTCTTTTGCTCCACTTTCTTCCTAGGTTATAACCCTATATTTATAAGATTTTACAATGCAACTCCTATTTAGACTATGAGATGATCTTAGCATTTGGATGGTTGAAGAATCATGATCAATTCTATTAGGAGTGATCTCCTTAATTTAGAAGGATTCTTAACCCTTTAATCTTTAAAAATAAATCTTCATTGAATAGGAATTTAATCAAATTTGTATCCTACCAGAATAAAAAATCTGCACCTGAAAATGAAACTGATTCTGCTTCAGAAATGCTATGTATAGTCGATTAGTTTTTAAGGCTAGTCGACTAATACCTTCAATTAGTCGACTAATAATTTTAGTTAGTCGACTACAGTAAAACTTTTTCCTCTCTGTCTCATGCCTAGTCAACTATATATAGTCAACTAGTATTGTGTATTAGTCGACTAATCAACTTATAGCCGATTAATTTGCACCATACCTGAATCTGTTTCTTTTTGCTTCAAGCTCTCCAACTTATTTGGATCTTCTCGGACCATCATCTTCTCTTGAAAATAAGACAAAATCCTAACAATCTCCACCCTGATTTTCTTTTCAAGCCTTTAGTAAAATAACTTGAGATTTTAGATTAATACCTTAATTCTTTTCTTGGTTGTAATTGTGCCGTGAAACCTTTAACTCTTACCCCCTCTCTCCGGAGCCTATGACGAATTCACCGCCATGCCTTGGGTCATCTCAAACCTCACCAGAATGCACCCTTTCTGTAGTCATCCTACAATACGTAGACCTGTTGCAATTTTTCTTAAAGCTCCACCTCGAAGTGACCTCCCTTCAAGCTTTTCATTAAAACTCTTTGACCTAGTTTCTTTCCTTTAGCTTACATTGCATCACAGCCGTCGCCAATAAATTTTGCTTTGTGATGCCTTCCCGGCCATGGGGCCCTCACCGGTCTTGAGGCAATCCGCCTCTAATTCTGTCATGGTCTTACCAACTTTACACAAACATTGTTAAGGACTTGTCGCATCGTGGTCTTCCACCGATCACTTGGTGACGGTCCACCTTCCATTGATGTTTTAACTTTGAGACTTACTGTCTTCACATAACTGTCATAATCTTATCTGGCCTTCCCGCCACTTAGTTCCATGGTATTCCTTTCATTAATCAGGGTTGCCATCTACCACTGTATTGATGTTTGTCAGATATATTGTCCTGCTATTGATGATCTTCAAATCTGATAGATCCACCAATACCTGAAATAAACTCACCATGTCACGACTAGTCCGTCGTAACTTTGATCGTGATCTCTATTGATTTCTTTAAATGATCTGTACAGAAGCTGTATCAAATATTGAAATCTCTTCGATCTGCACCTACCATTGCATCCATAATGTTGGAAAATATAAGGTTTGACACCTTGATCGCCTGAATCCCACTACGATTGCACGATCTACCTACCGATCAATTTCGTCTGTTGATCGTATTCATCACCCTCCGCTGTTTTTTCTTTGACTTGTGATTGAAGTATTACCTGCACACAAGAATACAGAATTTCAAAACTTAGAATAAAGAGTGCAAGTATTCAATACTATCACAATAGCAAGTGGTTATGCGGGTCGTGATCCACAAGGAGGCACTAGCGATAGAAGCTTTTTTAGCAAGTTTCCTTTTAAGTTACATTCAATGGTTAAATATCTTCTTTTAGTTTTTTAAAAGAAAAGAGAAAAATGGAATTACAGTTAAGTTAGGAAGAAGGTGGTAGATTGAGAAGGTGAAGAGAATAGAAAATATATATATATATAAAGAAAACAAAAAAGAGTGATAAAAAAGTTGGTGTTGGTGATCTAAACTAAAATTAAAAGAAAAGAAAACTAAAACCTAAAAAAACTTACTTACCTCCTCGGCACCTGCTTACCTTTGACCTGTATCGACGATTTACCTTGGTTTGAAGGCGAGCGAAGTATGACAAATAGGATCTTCCCCATCTCCAATCTACACAACGAAATAAATGGGCAAGCTATACTAACATAGGAATGGCTATCCATCACCATAAGCCATCAACGGCACTTGCAAGGGTAAGGCAACTTTGAGGCTATCGGCTTCATTCGGATCCAAAAACACAGAAGAGAGAAGTAAACGAAACAAGAGTAAAGAAGAAAAAAGAAACCTTGAATCGATTCAAATAACAATGGAAGAAAAAATTACTTACACCGGTGTCACCTTCAGTATAAGTTTGCACTCATTCCTCCATGAAAGTATCCTCTCCTCTCAGTTACATAAAGAAAATAAAAATTACATGAAAGAAAATAAAAAATCTAAGTTACAAACTACAAATTAGCCTAAATTCTACTCTCTACTTGGTCGTCCCCTGTACGCTATGAAAAACCCAGTATTTATAGGCAAAACCCAACAGAGGAGAGCGTATGAAGATAGGGAAGTAAACACTCTCCCAACTACCCTAACTTTGCCGCGGAAACGCGGCTTTGCTACCCCAACTACCCTAACTTTGTCGCCAAAACGCGGCTATTGCCGCGTTTCGCGGCCTGGCTGTGGCCAGGTGGCCACAGCCGAGGGGGTACATGTCTCTGGTTCCCCGATTGTCATTTATCTTTAGCTAGATTTTCAGTTTAGATCCGGAATTTTGACGAAATGGCCTTTGATCTTTAGCTTTAACCGATTGATTTTCAAAGATTTGTTTTAACCGATTTTCAACTTCTCTGATTTGCCATGATTCGCCCTGATATTCTGAGTTCGAATCAATTCTGAATTAAATTAGAATTTTGATGGGCTTTAGGGTCATTTCTCTTTCTTTTCCTTTAGCCATGGGACTGCATATAAATTAAACAATAATTAGGATTATAAGCAGAGTTTATTATATAATAAGTATGAGAATATGATAATAATTATGCAATATCTGCGACCGATCACACCTCTATACCTATCTTTTGCTCGTCCTCGAGCAAAACAACAAAACTAACTAAAGATTATTAGACCACTTTCGCAGGTCACGCGATTGCACTGAGCATGTGCAACAATCCGTTAAACCTCTAGGTTACCCCTAGAGAATGAGTTTTATCTCGTGAGGATTTTCAGTGGATTGCACCTACAGAATCCATAAAGAAAGAGAAAAATGTTAGTATTTTGAAAACACATTTTGAAAGAAAAAATATTTAAAATATTATTGTAAGGATTAAGTAATCTATAAGTTATAGAAAAACTGAATTTTTCATTCCTAAACTTAGTCTCTATTCAAAAATTTGTTATCAATTAAAGTAAGGAGTCAAATTGTACTTCTCATCTAGTCTATTACTTTACCCTAAGTCACATGCACCTTCATGACCGTGAAGTTTTGACTATGGGTTCTTTAACTCTAACTTTTATGCCTTATTTATTTATTTATTTATTTATCTTGGTGGTAGTATTCCTTAGTTCTATTAGGCTTTCTAATCTGCCCATGTAATGAGCCTTTAATTGGTGACTCCCAAACCAAACGGTCTTAGGGCACCGAGTGAGAAGACACCCCAAGGACTTAAGGACTCGAGCAAATAAGGCCACAAAATAAAGAATTTTATTATATGAACCACCTTTAGGCGTGAATACTTATGGTTTATGAGGCACAAATACCCAGATTAATCAGAAGATATATATATATTTCTTTTCTTTTTTTCTTTTTTCTTTTTTATTTTAAAATAAGGCATAAGAATCTTTGTTTTTGAACCCTAAGTGTGTAAGTGTATAAAGCATGCATATATTATCAAGGTAAAAATCAAGACTAAATTACTTTCACGAAATCTCTTCCTAACTTTAGAAATCAAACAGATAATCTTATTTTGACCAAGTATAAGAAATTCTAGTTTTGATTTTCCTATTCCTTAAAAGTTGACTTAAGTTCTTACAAAAAATATGTCAAAATATTATTTCTATTTTCAAAAAGTTTTTAAAAGTAGAGAAAATGTTATTTTTTATTTTTTAATAAAAGAAAAACCTAAGTTATGTTAGAACCCTCCCCCACACCTATCTAATGCATTGTCCTCAATGTATGAATTAATGCATAGATGCATGAAAAAGAAGAAAGGGAAGGAAAATATTATCTTAAGGTGGTGGTTTCGGTGGTAGTCTGATTGATCCATGAAATGTGGCCCAATCGAATTTGTGTGGAGTTCGTAGGAACCCACCAGAAACCTCCCTAATATAACCCACTAAAATAATGTATATATAAATGATTTTAATTAAGAATTTTACCCCATCTAATTTCTAAATTTCATAAATAATTTCGGAGTCAATTTATCAACACTCTTGTCCCAAAGTGGAGTGTGAAAAGATGGAAAGATTGACTAGGACTTAGGAAGTACATGAACTAATACAGACTCAGAAAAGTGACTTAAGTCAAGTAAAGGTTCAGGAGTCGAGATTGGTTCAGGAAGTAGGTCCAAATCAAGAAGTTGAAACTCAAGTCCACATTCATTTGCCAACAACGGAATGTGACTTAACATTGGTGATTCAAGCTCAAGAATAACAGGTGTGGGAATCGAAACTGACTCTAAAATATTACTCAAGTTAGGTAACAAAACAGGAGTCAATATTGATTTAGCAATTTGAACTGAATAACAAATTGGAGAATCTAGGTCACATTTCTCATTGAGTTCAATTTCATAAAAATGAGAACTTGCCAATTTGTCAATGGGACTTTTAAAAGTATGAAATTGGTCAAGTTCAATATGATGATCATAAAAGATTGGCGATTCAGTTTGATGATGAATTGGCATATGATCCAATGTTGACTCAGGAAAAAGATTGAAATCAGGTGAAGACACCAGAGTCATTATTGAATCAGGAAGTAGAATTGAATCACCAAGTTGAGGTTCAGGATCATATTCGTTCTCAAGTTCAATTTCAGGAAAGGGATAACTTGCCAAACTGTCAATGTCATTTTCAAAATTTGGAGTTTGGGCAAGTTCAAATGGGTGTGCTGAAATGGAATCTTGTTTTCTAAAATAACATGATTCTTCGGCTCTAACAGAATGGTTAGCGGTATCAGAAATGATCAAATGGTGAGAATGGAGAGTTTAGACCATTAGATCTATGTCTTGATTACGAGCGATTTGAACCTGAGTCATGGCTTCAAGCAATTTTTCATAGTCGATTGGTTCATCGTTTTGTTACGATTGGACTTGAAAAGGTGAAGTTCTGTTTTAGAATTTGTGGTGAAATTGTGAGTCCAATAGATTTTGTGATTGTTGGTTAGACTCACGCATACTCATTTTCAAGATTAATGGTTTTCTATTTTGAACTGTTTGAACTGAGTATGAATCTTGAAAATATTGTAGACAAAGTGGATAAGGAGGACAAGTTGGTTGAAAATTGAACTCAGGAGAGGTGAATCCCCATTGACTCTGTGAAGAGTTGAAATTATTTTGAAAATTATGGTCATAAGATTGGGGGCATGAGTTATATTGATTCGGATAAGATCAATCCGGCACGCTAGGTTGGTTAAAGTTATGATATGCCAAGTTGGTAATATCCAAAAAAGAGGTCGGGGTGTAATATTGATTACCATTAAAATTAAAAAAATTATTGTTATAAGCCATATCACACAGGAAATGTCAAATACAAATAAAGAAAAACAAACAAATAAGCAAACAAATAAAAAGAAAAAAAAATCTAACCTAAGTTAGGGTAAACCTTAGACCTAGACGACTCCTAACTGGTTAGACTATCCACGGGGGGTATATTGCTGAATCTGACCACAAATTAATCAGCCAGGTAGGGGCAATGTTGGTGGGAGGTATCCGCGCAAAAGCGGCGGGCCTAATTAAGCCAAACCACCAGCCTTCAAGGTTTCGCCCCTCAATCCTCAACCTTAGTCACCAATTTGGTAAGAGTCAGATTCAATTCAACTTCCCCCTTAGGTCAGTCTCCTATTTGAGTCCGAGATGTCCCTAGGGCCAACGTCTACTCAGTTTTAGTTAGGTTTGGGTTAGTGAGTGAGAGATTCTTTGTGGGCTAAGGGAGGGTAATGACTTCCCCACCTTATCTTGTTTATAGGACAAGCCCTTAAATCAATTTAATGTAGTGTATAAGTATATAGAAAAAGTAACACTCAAGCAATATTTCATATAAGAATGAACCTTATACTAAATGCTATGTACACATACCTTGGCTCTAACACTCTTCAACAGTAAATAGAAAATGTAATGAAATAGACACGTGCCGAAATGCAAAGTCTAAATCATTTTTAGCATTTACAATCAACCTTTTACTGTTTTGTTAGAAATATATATACAGTGAGTCAAACAAGAAAATAGATAGTTACAGATATTAAACATTGCAATTCAGCCAACCTGCAGAAAATACAGGTCAGTAGTTCACTCAGATTGCCACAGGAATGTAGCAAATCTGAGGCGCTCTGGGCTCTGCTTTTTTGAGTAGAGTTCATGGCTACTTATATGTCCACTTCAGCAAAAATTTCTTGTTATTAAAACTGTACACTAGGAATAAAGAAGAAGATTAACCAAAAGTGTAAACTTAAAAAGAGAATAACTTACCGTCCCTCCATGACAACGGCGCCACAATTTGATTGAAGTATTACCTACACACAAGAATACAAAATTTCAGAACTTAGAATAAAGAGTGCAAGTACTCAATACTACCGCAATTGCAAGTGGCTATGTGGGTCGTGATCCATAAGGAGGGACTAACGATGGAAGCTTTTTTAATAAGTTCTTTTTTAAGTTACATTCAATGGTTAAAGATCTTCTTTTAATTCTTTAAAAGAAAAGAGAAAAATAGAATTATAGTTAAGTTAGGAAGAAGGTGGAAGATTGAGAAGGTGAAGAGAATAGAAAATAGATATATACAAAGAAATCGAAAAAGAGTGATAAAAGAGTTGGTGTTGGTGATCTAAACTAAAATTAAAAGAAAAGAAAACTAAAACCTAAAAAAACTTACTTACCTCTTTGGTACCTGCTTACCTTTGACCCATATCGATGATTTATCTTGGTTTGAAGGCGAGCAAAGTATGACAAATAGGATCTTTCCCATCCCCGATCTACACAACGAATTAAATGGGCAAGCTACACTAGCATAGGAATGGCTATCCATCACATTGAAAAATCACCTAGAGGGGGGGTGAATAGGTGATATAGCTAATCTATGAACTCAATGCGGAATTTATAAACTTAATGCAATACACTCAAGTGCAATCAACAAGTGATGCACACACAACCAAGCCAAGCAATTATGAATGCACAATATGAATAGTTGCAAGGCACAAAGTAAAGAGAGAGATAGAGAGAGAGAGACAATGGATCAAGCGCAAACAACAAGATATGTTTCGAGGTTCGAGCACCAGCTCTACATCCCCGCCTTCGACACACGAAGGATTTCTAATCCACTAGCAAGTCCACAAAGAACTCTCACAAGGAGTACCCAACTCCTCTCTTTACAACCACAACCTCCTCCTTGAGGCAAGCTCCAATCCAACAAAACAATCACCTCACAACTTGAGAGATTAGCACAAAGCAAACACAAGGATCACCTCACAACTTGAGGGATACAACCCAAAGGCACAAAGCCAAGAAAAGATTGGGTTTACAACTTGGTGGTCTAAACAACAACCACAAACAATTTCTTTCTCCCACACAAAGATCCTATAGAATAAGAAAGTAGATGTTGCTCAAGTGTGGAGAAAACCAATAGAATGGAAATCAAAATCACAAAGAAAATCCTTGGGAAAACTGAAACTAAGATATAGAAGTTGAATCAAAACTCTTTTCCCAAAAACCCTTTTCTTTGATATTCCAAACCCTAGCAAAAACACCAAATAGATTGTTCAATTTAAATCCAAAAACTTCTTTTGATTGCTGTGAAAACACCAGAGAGTAAGGAAAAATTCGCACAAAAAATCTTATAGAAAAACTCTTTCCAATGGGGTATTTATAGCCCCCAGAAAAATATAGCCGTTGGCAGCAGAAACTGCCAGAAATGACCTTCCGGTCGACTGGCCGGTCGACCGTCCAACGGTCAAATTCTGCCCGTTGCCAGCTACCGGTCGACCGCCCGGTCGACCGAAACAAACAGAGAGCAATCTGCTCTCAGTCGGTCGACCGCGCGGTCGACCGGCTACAAGTGCAGCCAGCGTGCACGTATCCGTGCACGTCGGTCGACCCGTACGGTCGACCGGCTACTTGGTGCGGCCGACCGTTCCGGTCGACCGACCTAACCTGGCAGAGGCTGTTCTGGTCAGAAAAACAAGGTAAAAATTATTCTAATAAATCCATAAAAACTTGTAAAAATACACAAAAATAGTTTTCTCATTTAATATTGAAATATAAACATGTGATAAAAATTTCATCACAAATAACAAACATTTTCAAACATTTTTGTGTCTTATCATTTTTACCAAAATCCAAAACTTGTATTTTCTAAAACTTGGATTTTTGAATAGAAAATACATTTTGTCCAAAACTCATCTAAATACAAAAACATGATATTAAACAACATTTAGGCATGATGTATATGGATATAATCCTATATACATGAAACATATATATATATATATATATATATATATATATATATATATATATATATATATATATATATATATATATATATATATATATATATATATATCCATGTTTTTGTCTTTAATTCCAAAATAAGTTTTGTTAAAACACAAAACCTAAAACACATGAATAGGTATATCAAAGTAAGTTTGTCTAAGTAGTTGAAGCATGCATGTATATAGAACAAATCATATATACATTAAACCATGTAAACTTGTTTTGATCTATCTATTCATGAAAACCAAGATCGGTTAAACCTAAAACCGAAAAACCGAAAACCAATATTCAAAACATGAAACGTGTGTGTTGTGAACTTGAGCATATCATACTATTCTAATCTTTACAATTTGGATCTAAACACAAAACTAAACTATGGTACCGAAGTTTTCTTGTAGAGCGCAATCTCCAAGCCGACTCGATCCAAAACTCCTTGATCCACCGAGCAAGTGCTATATATGATCTTTGACGCTCGGGCTCTTGAATCAACATGTGAAAGCTTCCAAATCATCTTGTTGAAGCTAATCACCTACTAATTCTTGATTAATGATCTGAAACTAAACTCACAAGATTATTAGTTACATAACTACATGAGTTAATCATCATCAAAACTAGAGTGGAAGGCCTTTGGGCCAACATGTGAGATCACCTAGAGGGGGGGTGAATAGGTGATGGCTAATCTAATGGTCACTTATGATCAAATAATGCGGAATTAAAACTAAG
This sequence comes from Agave tequilana, assembly GCA_038442645.1. Lineage (NCBI taxonomy): Eukaryota > Viridiplantae > Streptophyta > Magnoliopsida > Asparagales > Asparagaceae > Agave > Agave tequilana. The sequence goes on along the minus strand of JAVJIF010006071.1, from coordinate 124,714 downwards.
ATGACCAAATTAAAACTTCTTTTAATTAAACACTTATGTATAACACAAGAGTGTTGCCGAATTCCCCTTGCGAGGCTCTGGACAAGCTCCTCTAGATTCCCCTTGAATGGGTTGAGGTGCCGCGTTGGCTCTCTTGGTTGAATACTAGTGTTAACAACAATCCCACGCAATTATATATCAATTAAGCACAAGGGTATATATCATGCATATATAAGATGAACACAATGAAAGTAAATGCAAGATATAAAATAGAGACAAAGAGAGAGAGAGGGAAGAGTAAGCAATCGCAAACACAAAGGGTTTGTTTCGAGGTTCGAGCACACTTGCTCTACATCCCCGCCTTCGACACACGAAGGATTTCCACTATGTAAGATCCCACCGGATCTCTCCTCGGTGCCGTACACCTACAAACCCTCGGACTCCCAAAGTTCCTTACACACCACAAGCCCACCGGCTTGACGAGGACGCACCTCGCACCACAAGTTCGCACCCGAACTCAACCACAACGAGCACACTTGCCCGTTTCCTCAAAATTACAAGAAAAGATCTCTTTGATGATCACAACTCTTGATCACCTAAAGAGTACTCTCACTACAACACACCTATAAGAATATCTAGCAATGGAAAGCTCAAGTGTGTGGTGAGAAAATGAAGGAAAGAAAGCTTTGTTGGAAACACAAGAAATCACTTAAACACTCTCTTGATAAAAACTCTTCCTTTTGATTGGAAGTATTTGCACTAAAATCTTGTAGAGAAACTCCTCTAAAAGTGTCTGAAAAACAGCTCAAGAAGTCTCCTAAATGTTCACCTCAAAACAGATGACAAAATCCCAATTTATAGGCTGCCAGAAAATAGAGCCGTTGGGGTTCTGTCAGAGCTGGCGGTCGACCGCCGGTCGACCGGCCAACGGTCATTTTTCTGACCGTTGCAGCCACCGGTCGACTGGTGAGTCGACCGCTCTTCTGGAAAGAACTGTCGGTCGACCGATCCGATCGACTGGCATTTTCCAGAGAGCAACAGGTTTGGGTCGGTCGAGTATCGGTCGACTCCGGTCGACTGATACGCACATGCACAAAAAATTGTGCATGTCGGTCGAGTGCCGGTCGACTGCCGGTCGACCGGTCACTGAGAAATTCTGAAAAATCAGAACTTCCAGGACCTGGAAAATTTGGATTTGGTTTTGGGTCTTGGATAAAATGTTTTGGTCTTGAAAAATCATAGAGTATGAGCATGTGTCATACTACTAACAAGGTAAAATACTTGGTAAAAATTCTTTTGATAAAAACCTAATTTTCCATGAAATGTTTTTCCAAACCTTTATCAAATACAAAAACAAGATATTTGAGTCCATTTAAAAGCATAGTGTGTATGGATATGATCCACTCCACAATCAATATGAAATATCTATGTTTTTGAAATCTAGTATACAACTTGGTTTTGGTTAAAGAATATACATGATAGAAATACCAAAAACCAACAAATATTTTGTCTCAAAGAAAAATCTTTTCTAAAATAAAAGTTCTTTTCTAAAAACAAAATCTTTTATGAAATCAATTAAATCAAGAGTTCTATCAAGAGTGTGTGTGTGTGATATAACTTGAGCAATCCACCAACTATCTATCCTTTACATTTTTACTAAAACAAACAAAAAAAACAAATTCTATACCTAGACCCAAGTCTTCAACTTCTTGAAGTCTTCCCTTGAAGGCTTCTCATCTTCTTGACTTGGTCCAAGCTTGATCCAAAAACTTCCTTGGATCACCACATGCAAGCTCCAAATCTTATTCTTTTATCCTTTGTTGAGCTATGCACCTACTAAGATCTTGATCATGAATCTGTCACTAATTAAACACAAGATCATTAGTAACTATAACTACATGAGTTGATCATCATCAAAACTAGGGTGAAGGGCCTTTGGGCCAACAATCTCCCCCTTTTTGATGATGACAAAACTCATGGAGTTATATATGCATGGATTAAAGTAAAGCTTCAAAGAAGCTCCCCCTTAACTTATGCATAATAAATAAGCAATAGATATGGCAATAAAAGCACATGACATGTATGCAATGTAGGAGATGCAATCATATAAATCAAATCATAAATCAAATCTTTTGCTCCTAATTGCAAGACAACATATATACATAAATACAAATCTTACTCCCCCTTAAGAAAGGAACCAAATACTTCTCCCCCTTAAGTAAGGAAATCATGAAATCATGCATATAAAATCACAAATTCTTCTCCCCCTTTTTGTCAATCATCAACAAAGGGTTCAAAGAAAAATACATCAAACAAATTTTTCTCCCCCTTTAAGGAAATCAAGGAGGGTAAATACAAATTAATCAATAAAATTTATATGCGATATAAATTCATGAAGAGGAAGACGTTAAGTTAGCTTCCCGACACATATACATTACATGAAAGAGGGATGACAAGCCCTAATTCACATAACGTATAATATGTCATGCATAAGAGGAGATGTGAAGCTCCCCCTACACACGTATATCATATAAAGAAGAGTTGTCAATCTCCTCAATTTATAATATACTCAACATGAATCTACATATGGAAGAGATGTTAAGCTCTCCTTGCATATAGACAATACAAATCAAAAATTTGAATTTTTAATACCAATTTCAAAACACAATGCATAAGCTTATTATGAAATACCAATTTGAAATCTAATTAAGCTTAGCATCAACAATCTTTGTGCTTTAAAGGAAATACCACTTGTAAAATAAGCACAAATAGATAACATATATGTATGACAAGATAATACCAATAGAAATTGATATAATTTGAAGGCATTCATACATACAATCAAAATATGGATATACACAACATGAAGTCATATTGATACCAATTGCAAATAACCAATGATACCAATTGAAAAGTAAGCATAAGTGTATACATCATATAATCTACCATATGAAGAATTCGAACTAGTTAAATGAACTTGTTTTAAGAACTAGTACGAGATCCTTCCATCAAGGAATACAACAAAAAATATTTTCATGGAATATGCATAAATCACAAGGCACTAAAACACTCTAATCCATAAAGTCCATATAATTTTCAAAAGAGGTGAGTGTACTAATGTTATGTGAAACATGACATCATGAAAATGACAATAAAACTCAATATTCCTTAAAATTTTGAATTATCATAACTTTTAAAACCTTGAAAAAAAAAATTTTTATTAAAAAAAAATGTTTCATAATATATGTATGTTTTGTCAATACAAGAAGCATACATACATATCTCTAATACAATTGAGTCCATATATATAGATTTGCATGAAAGGCAAATGACTCAAGAGGTATTCATGTATATCTTAATGTTTTGGCAAAATAACCATATACATGAAATGAAATCACATGATCATAACATAAATCCAAATGGGAATACAAGTTTAAGAATGTAATGATCATCAACACAAGGCTATACTAGTACATCTAATAGGCACAAATAAGCATTCAACCCAATCATATATAGATTTATTTGTGGTCCATAAGGTGTACAAGTATAAATCCAAGTGTTGACAAATACTAACATCTAAACTAATATTCAATACAATGAAGCATCAAAATTTTGAAATCACAAAAGAATTTATCCATAAAAATAGGATCATGTGCATCAATTGAAGAATAGATAACTAGTTTAAATGGATTTTTGACAAACTAGTTAAAGATCCTTCATAAATATGAAATCATATGTTTTTCATGAATAATACTAAATACATAAAAGTTCAAGCACTCATAGTCCATAAATCTCCAAATTATATGTTTTCTTAAAGATAGAGTGTTCAAAGGTTATGTAAATAGTGTCTACATGAAAATAGTCATTGAAGCCCAAAACGATCATAAGTCAAATTTTTAACAACAAATCATGAAAAATCATTTTTCACTAAAATCAACAATTTTCATGGTATATGTATGGTTTATACAAATCTAACAATATGCATACATATCCCAAAAATAAAAGAGTCTATTAAATGTTTGCATGAAGGCAAGAGACTCACGGGTATACATGTATATTTATTAGATTTGAATTAAGCACCCATATACATGAAGTAAATCACTAAAATAGGTAAAACATGTATAAAAGAGAATCATCAAAACTAGATTATACACATGCATAGAGTGGATACAAGTGAGCATGAAGTTCAATTATTTAAGAGTCAATTGTAATTCACTATTTGTATATGTATAGATACAAGTTTGATATATTCTACATCTAAGCATGTAAGTACCACATAAAGCACAAATCAAACAAAATCATGAACATGCTATGAATATATGAAATAAGTAAAAGCATGTATATAAAAATAGGAGTTAAGAAATTGTTACCAACTTCAAAGCTCCAAGCATGGTGGTCTTTTCCACCATAATTCCCTTGATAGCAATGCATCTACAAGAGTGTCCATCATATCCATTGCATTGGCTACCAAGGCACCAATCCTCTCACGTTTTGTGAGAGCCTCCACCTATATCAAAGTCAAAGGGTGGGGGTTTTGGTACCCATGTTTTCTTGGGTCCTTTGGGGTTAGCATTGTTGTAAGGAACCCAAAATCTATTATACTTAGCAAAATATAAATATGGTTTCTTATCAAAACAATATCTTGCTAGATGGCCTTTGCGACCGCAATGTGTACAAATGTACACCTTAGTATGATGCTTATGAGTGTGATTGTGATCGTGATGTGCACCATAAGCAAGAGCATGATGAGTATGATGATGTGCATGAGCATGGGGAACTTGTTTCTTTTGAAACAAAGATTCCAACTTAGAATGATTGAATGCACATGTGCTCAAATTAGAGCTCAAATAATTTATCTTATTTTTCAAGTTCTTAATCTCATTAGTAGTGGCATGAAAAGCATGATGAGATGAAGAATCATTTTTCTTTTTCTTTTGAGAAACATTATCTTTTTCTTTTTCAACAAATTTTCTTTTTAAAGATTTGTTTTCTTGCAAAATACTTTCTTTTTGTTTTTCTACCATAGCAATCTTATCCTTCAAAGACATATTCCCTTCACATAAATCATTCAATTTAGACATAAGGGAAACATTCTCATTTTTCAAATTCTCATTTCTTTTTCTAAACATGCAAGTTTATTCTAAGAGAATCATTTTCTACATGCATGCAATCAAATTTCTTTTTCAAAATATTGTTGTCTTTTTCTAAGCATGCAATGTTATCTCTAAAAGAGTCTTGTTCTATATGCATGCAAGCAATGTCCTTTTTCAAATTTTTATTTTCTTTCTTTATCATGTCATATTTTCAATAATCATATGGCAAAATGAAGTAAGCTCATCATATGACATGTCCTCATCCTCGGATTCGGAAGTTACCTCAAGGGGGTCATCCCCTTGGACCATGTAGCACTTGTTGGAGGTGTCGCTTCCAATATCCGAATCGCTCCCCGCATAGTATTGTTCATTTTCGCCAAGGGAGATGAGGGTGTTCCAAACTACAAAAGCCATATCAATATTAGCAACCCTAAATAAGTAATCATCATTTAGGGTACTCTTCAAAGCATTTAGGGCTTTTGTATTAGCCTCAAGATTCTTACCATCTATACAATGAGCATTATTAGTAGTGGCAAGATATACATTATAACCTAGGGCTTTGAGGAATAATGACATCTTAACTTTCCAAATGTGGATGTTAAGAATGTCAAAGGTGGGTGGTGACATAAAGTCCATGGTGAGGTGTGTGTGTACAACAAATATTGTGATTAGCCCAAATGTAGGATCTTTAACTCTTAGGTTGTTAGACCCTTATCAAGAGCACTAGCTCTGATACCAATTGTGAGATCACCTAGAGGGGGGGGTGAATAGGTGATGGCTAATCTAATGGTCACTTATGATCAAATAATGCGGAATTAAAACTAAGATGACCAAATTAAAACTTCTTTTAATTAAACACTTATGTATAACACAAGAGTGTTGCCGAATTCCCCTTGCGAGGCTCTGGACAAGCTCCTCTAGATTCCCTTGAATGGGTTGAGGTGCCGCGTTGGCTCTCTTGGTTGAATACTAGTGTTAACAACAATCCCACGCAATTATATATCAATTAAGCACAAGGGTATATATCATGCATATATAAGATGAACACAATGAAAGTAAATGCAAGATATAAAATAGAGACAAAGAGAGAGAGAGGGAAGAGTAAGCAATCGCAAACACAAAGGGTTTGTTTCGAGGTTCGAGCACACTTGCTCTACATCCCCGCCTTCGACACACGAAGGATTTCCACTATGTAAGATCCCACGGATCTCTCCTCGGTGCCGTACACCTACAAACCCTCGGACTCCCAAAGTTCCTTACACACCACAAGCCCACCGGCTTGACGAGGACGCACCTCGCACCACAAGTTCGCACCCGAACTCAACCACAACGAGCACACTTGCCCGTTTCCTCAAAATTACAAGAAAAGATCTCTTTGATGATCACAACTCTTGATCACCTAAAGAGTACTCTCACTACAACACACCTATAAGAATATCTAGCAATGGAAAGCTCAAGTGTGTGGTGAGAAAATGAAGGAAAGAAAGCTTTGTTGGAAAACACAAGAAATCACTTAAACACTCTCTTGATAAAAACTCTTCCTTTTGATTGGAAGTATTTGCACTAAAATCTTGTAGAGAAACTCCTCTAAAAGTGTCTGAAAAACAGCTCAAGAAGTCTCCTAAATGTTCACCTCAAAACAGATGACAAAATCCCAATTTATAGGCTGCCAGAAAATAGAGCCGTTGGGGTTCTGTCAGAGCTGGCGGTCGACCGCCGGTCGACCGGCCAACGGTCATTTTTCTGACCGTTGCAGCCACCGGTCGACTGGTGAGTCGACCGCTCTTCTGGAAAGAACTGTCGGTCGACCGATCCGGTCGACTGGCATTTTCCAGAGAGCAACAGGTTTGGGTCGGTCGAGTATCGGTCGACTCCGGTCGACTGATACGCACATGCACAAAAAATTGTGCATGTCGGTCGAGTGCCGGTCGACTGCCGGTCGACGGTCACTGAGAAATTCTGAAAAATCAGAACTTCCAGGACCTGGAAAATTTGGATTTGGTTTTGGGTCTTGGATAAAATGTTTTGGTCTTGAAAAATCATAGAGTATGAGCATGTGTCATACTACTAACAAGGTAAAATACTTGGTAAAAATTCTTTTGATAAAAACCTAATTTTCCATGAAATGTTTTTCCAAACCTTTATCAAATACAAAAACAAGATATTTGAGTCCATTTAAAAGCATAGTGTGTATGGATATGATCCACTCCACAATCAATATGAAATATCTATGTTTTGAAATCTAGTATACAACTTGGTTTTGGTTAAAGAATATACATGATAGAAATACCAAAAACCAACAAATATTTTGTCTCAAAGAAAAATCTTTTTCTAAAATAAAAGTTCTTTTCTAAAAACAAAATCTTTTATGAAATCAATTAAATCAAGAGTTCTATCAAGAGTGTGTGTGTGTGATATAACTTGAGCAATCCACCAACTATCTATCCTTTACATTTTTACTAAAACAAACAAAAAAAACAAATTCTATACCTAGACCCAAGTCTTCAACTTCTTGAAGTCTTCCCTTGAAGGCTTCTCATCTTCTTGACTTGGTCCAAGCTTGATCCAAAACTTCCTTGGATCACCACATGCAAGCTCCAAATCTTGTTCTTTTATCCTTTGTTGAGCTATGCACCTACTAAGATCTTGATCATGAATCTGTCACTAATTAAACACAAGATCATTAGTAACTATAACTACATGAGTTGATCATCATCAAAACTAGGGTGAAGGGCCTTTGGGCCAACACAACAATCTCCCCCTTTTTGATGATGACAAAACTCATGGAGTTATATATGCATGGATTAAAGTTAAGCTTCAAAGAAGCTCCCCCTTAACTCATGCATAACCAAATAAACATAATGAATATGCAATGAAGGCTCTTAAACATGAATGCATAGAAATGCATAAACAATAAAAGGTTCTAGATACCAATGAAATGTTTAAAACAAAACATGCTCTAGAAACCAATTACAAAACATGCTCTAGATATCAATTAAAATTAAACTAAATTAAACTTAATATATGCAAAACATAAAACATAAACATCATGCATATATAAACTCAAGATCTTTCTCCAATAATTCTCCCCCTTCTTGTCAATCATCAACAAAGGGGTAAAAACCACAACAAAACAAAATCTTCTCTCTTTTTAATACAACGAATCAATCTTCAATAAGGGGTAAAAAAAAAACCAAATCAATAAATTTTTCTCCCCCTTTGTTCGAAACAACGAATCAATAAAAATAATATTTTCCCCTTTGTCTAAAATAAAAACAAAACCAAATGGGGTGACAATCAATTAAGGTACCAATTGAAAGTATGTCAAAGAATAGCATCTTGATACCAATTGAAAGGAAACAAAAAAAAAAAAATATTGATACCAATTTTAAGCAAAACACATGAAAATCTTGATACCAATTGAAATTGAACATAATAAATTTGAATGTCTAAACAAAAATTTTGATACCAATTGTAAATATCTTTCATTTTGAACATATGATGCCAAATTTGAATTTTCAATCATAAAGTATGGGAGTGGAAAACAAATACCAATTGAAAGATGAAATACGAATTTTCTCCCCCTTTATGAAATACAAACTAAAACAATGCTTATGCTTGATACCAATTTAAAAGTAATCAATTGAAACAAAATTGAAGCTCAAGCTCTAGCATAAACAAGATTTTGTACTTAAAGATATAGGGATATAATAAGCACAAATAAAACATATATATGTATGAAAAATAGATACCAATTGAAATTGATATTCTTTGAAATGAAGCATACATACATACAAACATAAATGAGTATACAAGAAATGTCAAGATTGATATCAATTGAAAGAATTCAATGATACCAATTGAAATAACAATAAGATCAAATGTATATCTCATATAACTATACCTCCCAATCAAGGTTCAAGTTTTAAATGATTTTCATTTTAAAGCATACATGACCATGATCTCCCATCCAACCTCCCATTGAAGGTAGGGGTTTTCAAAAATAGATTTGAAAATGTAGTATTTTGAAAATCTCTACCATAGTGAAGAATACGAACTAGTTATAGGAAAAACTTTTAAAACTAGTACGAAATCTTTCAAGTAAGAAATAAAACAAAATTGTTTTTCATGAAACACATGTAAATCACATGATCACTAAACACTCAAAGTCCATAAAGCCCATATCATAGTCTCATGAAAACAAATCATGAGTAAACTAATAAAGTGAGTGTACAAGTAAAATGTGACACATATCAACATGAAAATATTCAATTAAGCTCATATGAAATTCCTTGAAAACATGAAAACATGAAAAACTAGATTTTCATTACCAATAAAAATTACCTAAAAACATGAAAATCATCAAAACGATTTAAACTTCAAGGCATATGTATGTCATGTACAAACTAAAGTATACATACATATCCTAAACATAATGAGTCCACAAAGGTATGTGCTTGAAGGCACGTGGCTCAAGGATGTACATGTATAATCAATAGTTTGGATAAGATAGACATATACATGAAGTTAAAACACATGATCATAAAAACATATTCAAAATGAGGAATACAAGTTAGAATGCATGAATCATCAAAACTAGACTATACTAGCACATTTAATGCGTACAAATAAGCATCCAAGAACAAACATATATAAAGATTTATTTGTGTCCCACTACATGTACAAGTATAAATTCTAACCTTAATGAAAACTAACATCTAAACAAGTAATCAAATCATTAAGCATAAAACGGGATATAAATCAATATGAAAGACATAAAAATGATCATGAAGAAAATCCATATGCTATTAGAATCATGAAATACATAATAGTCTATAAACATCAAAACATGTGGCAAAAACAGAAATCATACAACACATCACCATTGTTTAGCTATTACAACACATGTTATTTATCAAAACATGAACATTAAAACAAAAATCATACAATCATAAACATCCAAATGGTCATAATGCATATGCATGTGCATTAGATCTAGGGCATACATGTTAGTTTAAACAAGGTGAGAACACTAAATATAGATCCATATAAAACATGGGTGCTCAAGTAACTAAACATGTATAACACTAATCTAATCAACATGACATAAGCATAATGAACAATAAACCATGACATGCTATAAATTGATAAACATGAAAAATATGCATAATAAAAATAGGAGTTAGAGAGTAATACCAAAACCGATGAAGGTGCATCTCTAGTTCTCCAAACCACGGTGGTCCTCCCACCAAATCCCCTTGAGAGTGAAGCATCCAAATGGTTCTCTTTTAAGCTTAGAACGCATCCACCTCAAGGCACCAATCTCTCATGTGATGCGAGAGCTCCCACCTACATCAAAAGTCAAGGAGGTGATTTTGGTACCCATTTTCTTTTGAGTCCATAAGGGTTAGTATCTTTCCTAACCCAAACAAGATTATTTACTAAATTTTCAACATGTAAGCGATCATAACAAAATCTAGCAAGATGACCTTTCGGCCACAATGTGTACATGTGTACACATGAGCATACGTGTGATGGTGGTGACCGTGGAAAGCATGTGTATGCCGTGTAGGGTGTGCATGCAAAGATGGACCTTGTTTCTTGCGAACCAAAGTTTCCAAACGTGAATGATTCAATGTGCATCGGCTCAAAGTGGAGCCCAAACATTCAACACTTTTCTTCAAAACATTTATGTCATTTTCAATAGTAGAAGATAAAGTGGAGCATGCAATAGGTGTGCAAGAAGAAGAAGCTATACTAGCATGGCACACATGAGAATCAATTTCAATTTTCAAACCAAATCCAATTCTTTTGTAATGAAATCAATTTCATTTTCAAAACAATGTTATCTTTTAAAGCAAAATTCAATTTAGAAGATAAAACCTCATTGTTTTTCACAACATCATTACAATCATTTTTGTTTTTCAAAATATCAATCTCATCAAGGGCAAGGTCTAGTTGAGATCTTAGTGAGTCACGTTCACTAGTGATCTCTTCCTTTTCTTGCAAAACCAATTAAAAATTAGAATACAAATTCTTTAATTCATTTTTCAAAATAAGGTTGTCCTCTTTCAAAAGATTGTTTTTCCAAGAAATTTTCAAGCTTTTGAGCAAGTTCCAAATTTAAAGATTGAACTTCCAAACATCCATAGCAATAGGAACTAGAGCTATCATCTAATTGAGTGTCCGATTGTACCTCAAGGGAGTTATTCCCTTGGACCATGAGGCAATGCTCTTCGGACTTTTCTCTCTTAGATCTCCTCATCTTGTTGATAATCCTTGGAAGCTCGGGAAACGTCAATAAGCTCCAAACTGCAAAAAACCGAGTCATAACGATCAAACACCGGTAAAAGATGTTCACTAAGAGATGCTCTAAGTGCTCTAAGTGCTAATGCATTAGCCTTTTTATGTTTGCTACTATTAGGGAATGATTCTTGAGTAGAGACTTGATAAACTAGATGTCCTAAGCTTTTTAAATGTCTACTCATATTGGCCTTCCAAGCATCAAGTATAAGATGGTCAAACATAGGAGGGCTATCCATGAGTGCAACCTAAATGTGTGCAAATGAAAAATGCAAATGAAGATTAGCAAACCAAGATCTCACTCCTAGGTGGTAAAACTAAATATCAGGAGCGTAGGCTCTGATACCAATTGAAAAATCACCTAGAGGGGGGTGAATAGGTGATATAGCTAATCTATGAACTCAATGCGGAATTTAAAAACTTAATGCAATACACTCAAGTGCAATCAACAAGTGATGCACACACAACCAAGCCAAGCAATTATGAATGCACAATATGAATAGTTACAAGGCACAAAGAAAAGAGAGAGATAGAGAGAGAGTCAATGAATCAAGCGCAAACAACAAGATATGTTTCGAGGTTCGAGCACCAGCTCTACATCCCTGCCTTCGACACACGAAAGATTTCTAATCCACTAACAAGTCCACAAAGAACTCTCACAAGGAGTACCCAACTCCTCTCTTTACAACCACAACCTCCTCCTTGAGGCAAGCTCCAATCCAACAAAACAATCACCTCACAACTTGAGGGATTAGCACAAAGCAAACACAAGGATCACCTCACAACTTGAGGGATACAACCCAAAGGCACAAAGCCAAGAAAAGATTGGGTTTACAACTTGGTGGTCTAAATAACAACCACAAACAATTTCTTTCTCCCACACAAAGATCCTATAGAATAAGAAAGTAGATGTTGCTCAAGTGTGGAGAAAACTAATAGAATGGAAATCAAAATCACAAAGAAAATCCTTGGGAAAAACTGAAACTAAGATATAGAAGTTGAATCAAAACTCTTTTCCCAAAAACCTTTTCTTTGATATTCCAAACCCTAGCAAAAACACAAAATAGATTGTTCAATTTAAATCCAAAAACTTCTTTTGATTGCTGTGAAAACACCAGAGAGTAAGGAAAAATTCGCACAAAAAATCTTAGAGAAAAACTCTTTCCAATGGGGTATTTATAGCCCCCAGAAAAATATAGCCGTTGGCAGCAGAAACTGTCAAAAATGACCTTCCGGTCGACCGGCCGGTCGACCGTCCAACGGTCAAATTCTGTCCGTTGCCAGGTACCGGTCGACAGAAACAAACAGAGAGCAATATGCTCTCAGTCGGTCGACCGCGCGGTCGACCGGCTACAAGTGCAGCCAGCGTGCACGTATCCGTGCACGTCAGTCGACCGTACGGTCGACCGGCTACTTGGTGCGGCCGACCGTTCCGGTCGACCGACCTAGCCTGGCAGAGGCTGTTCTGGTCAGAAAAACAGGGTAAAAATTATTCTAATAAATCCATAAAAACTAGTAAAAATACAAAAAAATAGTTTTCATTTAATATTGAAATATAAACATGTGATAAAAATTTCATCACAAATAACAAACATTTTCAAACATTTTTATGTCTTATCATTTTTACCAAAATCCAAAACTTGTATTTTCTAAAACTTGGATTTTTGAATAGAAAATACATTTTGTCCAAAACTCATCCAAATACAAAAACATGATATTAAACAACATTTAGGCATGATGTATATGGATATAATCCTATATACATGAAACATATATATATATCCATGTTTTTGTCTTTAATTCCAAAATAAGTTTTGTTAAAACACAAAACCTAAAACACATGAATAGGTATATCAAAGTAAGTTTGTCTAAGTAGTTGAAGCATGCATGTATATAGAACAAATCATATATACATTAAACCATGTAAACTTGTTTTGATCTATCTATTCATGAAAACCAAGATCGGTTAAACCTAAAACCGAAAAACCGAAAACCAATATTCAAAACATGAAACGTGTGTGTTGTGAACTTGAGCATATCATACTATTCTAATCTTTACAATTTGGATCTAAACACAAAACTAAATTATGGTACCGAAGTCTTCTTGTAGAGCGCAATCTCCAAGCCGACTCGATCCAAAACTCCTTGATCCACCGAGCAAGTGCTATATATGATCTTTGACGCTCGGGCTCTTGAATCAACATGTGAAAGCTTCCAAATCATCTTGTTGAAGCTAATCACCTACTAATATCTTGATTAATGATCTGAAACTAAACTCACAAGATTATTAGTACACATAACTACATGAGTTAATCATCATCAAAACTAGAGTGGAAGGCCTTTGGGCCAACACACATAAGCCATCAACGACACTTGCAAGGGCAAGGCAACTTCGAGGCTATCGACTTCATTTGGATCCACACACACAGAGAGAGAAGTAAACAAAAACAAGAGTAAAGAAGAAAAAAGAAACTTCGATTCGATTCAAATAACAATGGAAGAAAAGATCACTTACACCGGTGTCACCTTCAGATAAGCTTGCTCTCATTCCTCCACGAAAGATCCTCTCCTCTCAGTTACATAAAGAAAATAAAAATTACATGAAAGAAAATAAAAAATCTAAGTTACAAACTATAAATTAGCTTAAATTTTACTCTCTGCTTGGACGTCCCCTGTACGCTCTAAAAAACCAAGTATTTATAGGTAAAACCCAACAAAGGAGAGTGTACGAAGATAGGGGAGCAAACACTCCCCCAACTACCCTAACTTTGTCAGGAAAATGCGGCTATGGCTGCGTTTTCATAGCCTGGCTATGACCAGGTCGCCACCGCCGAGGGGGTAGACATCTCTGGTTCCCTGATTGTCATTTATCTTCAGCTGGATTTTCAGTGTAAGTCCGTGATTTTGGCGAAATGACCTTTGATCTTTGGCTTTGACCGATTGATTTTTGAAGATTTATTTTAACCGGTTTCAACTTCTCTGATATGCCTTGATCTGCCCTGATATTCTGAGTTCAAATTAATTCTGAATTAAATTAGAATTTTGATAGGCTTGGGCTCATTTCTCTTTTTTTTCTTTAGCCATGGACCTGCATATAAATTAAACAAAAATTAGGATTAAAAGCAGAGTTTATTATATAATAAGTATGAGAATATGATAATAATTATGCAATATCTACGACCGATCAACTTGCTGCGACAGGAGCCTCCATGGAATACCTTGTGCAATGCGTCTGTAAGCTCATCGAGCTCATCTTACTATCCGTCATTGGCGATGATCCGATCATCGCCTCCACGTCTACCATGTTCAGATCTGAGCATCATTGAGCCTTGACGACTGCACCTTGATATACTCCAAAAGTCATCGATTTTTACCTTAAAACAAATCTGAACTTTTTGATGTCTTCTTCATCTTGATTCCTCCACCGAACTCCATCTTGACATCTTCTTCTTCATCTAGAGCATTCGAGTTTTGAACGAACACCATCAGCTCATATACCGATTGCTGAAACGGACTTGATATGCTCTGATACCAATTGTTACGTGCATAACTCGAGATACTATACTTACTATGATGCTAATATTTTGGAGATATGGAGATCCCCACTGATGATCTTAAGCACGCCATGAGATCGATTATCTCGAGCACACAAGATAAATATTAAAAGATATAAGAAGAAGAATGCACAATTTAACGTGGTTTGGCCAAACATGGCCTACGTCCATGGAGAGAGAACTTGAGAGCTTTATTAATAAATTTGATATAAAAAGATCTAATCTTCCTCTTGATGACATAAGAGTATTCACTTTTCCCTTGAATCTACGCCTAGATTATAAGAGTATATCTTCTCTCTATGCACCTTCACCTTTCTTCTCTCTTTCTTGGTCTTTTAGGGCCTTGTTGGTCTTTAGGGTCATGTATTGTTGTTCACTACAACTTTTTTCTGCTCTTCTACTCCACTTTCTTTCTAAGTTACAACCCTTTATTTATCGGATTTTACAATATAACTCCTATTTGAACTATGAGACAATCTTGCCTTTGGATGGTTGAAAAATCTTGATCAATCCTATTAGAATTTGATCTTCTTGATTTAGAAGGATTATAGACCTTTTAATCTTAGAAACAAACCTTCATTGAATAGGATTTAATCCAATTCGTATCCCACCAGAATAAGAAAATCTGCACCTGAAAAGAAAACTAATTCTACTTCAGAAAAGCCGTTTATAGACGATGATCGGGGCGAAACCAGCACTCGAAAATGTGTGTTTTGTAAAATCAGTGAGAAGCTCGTATGTGCTAATGTTCCGTCGATACTTCCATTATAGCATTGGCTCAATGGGTTGAATCCACAGGGACGGGAGGCGATAGAAGTATTAACAGTTCTTATTCACGTCGTATGTTAACAAGTTCTTCTTTGTTAAAGAATGAGAAAAAGATAAAGAAAAGAAAACTGAAAGTGATAGGTGAAGAAAGCGATGAAACAATGATGTGAAAATAAAAGAGAATTGGTTGGAAAATAAAATAGAAAAGAAGATGAAGCTTGTGGTAAAGAAAATGAAAATAAAGGTGAACAAAGAAGATTGTGAAAACAACGATTAAAAGATAAAAGAAGAGTTTTGAAATCAATTTTAAAATAAAGTAAAAAGAAAGGAGAATACTATAAAAAAATCCCATAGTTTCTAACTACTAATTACTCCACTAACATGCTAACCTCTTAATGATAGTTGCCTCACATAGATCCTTGGCCATCACTAGTCCATGGCTTCAAGAGACGATACAATGTATGACACATAAGATTGTTCATCAAATTCAAACTTGCATCAAGAGCAAGCTAATACAAACATTAGATCATCAAAATCATTAGAAGCAAGCATGAAATAAAAGAGTTAGCTTGATTAGCAAGTTAGCAAGTTAGATGTTAGAACCCATCATCATGAGCCATTATGGCTCTTGCAAGAGCAAGGCCTTGTAGAGGCTATTAGATTCATGTGAATTATCAAGTAAGTGGTTAGCTAGTTAGTAGTTAGTCACTATGAGAGAAAATCTAGCTAAGCATCATGTAGAAGATGGAGAAGATTACAAAAGAGAAGAAAGGAGGCACCTTATATAGATTGTCACCATCTATTACATTAATATCTTTCTATCTCTCTCTGAATCTCTCTACCCTACTACAAGATCTAAAAAGGAAATGAAAATACAAAATAAAAGAAGAAGAAAATCCTAATCTATAACAAGAAGAGAGAAAATCTAGCCTAAATCCAAATCTGCTTCCGTTTTGGGTCACAGCAAGGCTATTTATAGGCAAATAAAGCATCTTGAGGACGAGCCCACTACTTTGCCGCGGAAACGCTGCAAATGCCACGTTTTCGCGACAATACCAGGGACTTAGGTCCCTGGTTTTGGTGCTTGGGTTCGTAGCGCTTCGGGGACCTTCTAGATATGCTTAGATTCGATTATTTTCATCCAGATTTGCGTCAGACACCCGCAAAGGTCTAGGTTCAATGCATCTTCTAAAAACTCTCTTACTTGGCCTCCAATAAATGCGGATTTAATTACCTGAAAATGGGTTTAATTAAGCTCTTATTACCCTTTTGCCCTCCTTATCTTCATTATCTACAAGAGAGACAAAACACGGTTTAGACCGATATTTTATTCATAAATCAGTAAGAAAATGTGATATAATAATGCAGAACTGTAGACTAATCACACCCCCACACTTATCTTTTGCTCGTCCCGAGCAAAACAAGAAAAAGAAAAACTATACTATAAATGTTATTACACCACTTTCGCAGGTGACGCGATTGCACTGAGCGTGTGCAACAAGCCGTTAAATCTCTAGGTTTCTCCTAGAGGAGGAGTTTTGTCTCCTGAGGGTTTTCAACGGATTGCACCCACAAAATTCATAAAGAAAGAAAATAAAAGTTACTATTTTGAAAATGTATTTTGAAAGAGAAATAAGTTTACGAAATATTTTTGCAAAAATATAACCGATCTAAGGTCATAAGTCCACCAAAAATTAGTCTTCCTTAAACTTAATCTCTATGCAAGATCTTGTTTTCAATTAAGATAAGAATTCAAAATTGGATTGAATATTTTATCCTTCATATAACTTAGATAATATACACTTTGTGATAGTGAAGATTTCTTGGAGTTCAATTCTAATCATCAAGCCATATATATATATATATATATAATATAATATATATATATATATATATATATATATATATATATATATATTTCTTTTTCTTTCTCTTTTTTTCCTTCCCTTAGTTTTCTTAGGCTTTCTAGTTCACCCGGGAAGTGAGCCTCTAACTGATGACTCCCAGACCGGACGGTGTCAGGGCACAAGATGAGAAAACATCCCTCGGGTTTAAGGACTCGAGTAAACAAGGCCACAAAATTAAGAGGGATTATTTGTTCTTTATTACCACCTTTATGCGTGAATAATCATACTTCTTGAAGCATAATTATCCAGCTTAAGTGGCTTTTTATTCATTTATACCATATATTTTTTCTTTTCTTTTTTCTTTTTTGCTTTTTGGCATTTTAGGTCTTTGTTTCCATCCCAAAAATATGTAAGTGTGAAGTGCATACTATTTAAGGCAAAAAATTCACGATAAAATTATCTCTCCAATTTATATTACTTAGCCTATAATCTTAAACAAGATCCATTATTTCGACTAAGTTTAAAATGTCATAATTAAGACTTCCTTAATTTCTAAGATCATCTTAAATTTCTTAAAAATAGATCAAAACTGTCTCTTGTTTTAAAAAGTTTTTAAAGAAAGGAAAAAATTCTATACAAAGGAAAATTCTAAGAATATCCTAAAAGAAGTGTAAAAAAGAAAATCTAAAAACTCTACGTTAGTAAACCCTCCCCCACACTTATCTCATGCATTGTCCTCAATGCATCTTTATTATATATATGCATGAAACAAATAGAGAGGGAAGAAAAAATTACCTCAAGGTGGTGGTTCCGGTGGTGGTCTAATTGGTCCATGAAATACGGCCCAATCCAATTTGTGTAGAGTTCGGAGGAACCCACCAGAGACCTCTATAATACAATCCATTATTATGATGTATATATGAATAATTTTTATTAAGAATTTTACCCCATCTAATTTTCAAATTTTCAAAATAATTTCAGAGTCAATTTTATCAACACCCTTGTCCCAAAATAGAGTATGAAAGATGGAATGATTGATTTAGACTCAGGAAATACAGAAACTAATACTAACTCAGGAATTGACTTAAGTCAAGTAAAGGTTCAGGAGTCAAGATTGGTTTAGGAAGTGGGTCCAAATCAAGAAGTTGAAACTCAAGTCTACATTCATTTTCCAACAACGGAATGTGACTTTCTAGGATTGGTGATTCAAGTTCAAGAATGACAGATATGGGAATCAAAACTGACTCTAAAATGTTGCTCAAATCAGGTAGCAAAATAGGAGTCAGTATTGATTAAGGAATTTGAACTGGATCATAAATTTAAGGATTGAAGTCACATTCTTGTCTGAGTTCAATTTCATAAAATGAGAACTTGCCAATTTGTCAATGGGACTTTCAAAAGTATGAAATTGGTCAACTTCAATTTGTTGATCATAAAAGATTGGTGTTTCAATTTCACAATGGACTGACACAAGATCCAATACTGATTCAGGAAAAGGCCTGAAATCAGGTAAAAACACCTCAGTCATTATTGAATTAGGAAGTGAAATTGAATTACAAGTTGAGGTTCAGGATCATAGTCTTGCTCAAGTTCAATTTTAGGAAAATAATAACTTACCAAAATTTCAACATGGTTCTCAAAAGTTTAATGTTGGTCAAGTTCAAATGGATGTGCTGAAATTGAATCTTGGTTTCCAAAACAACATGAGTCCTGATCTACTGTTAGAGATATCTGGATTGCTCAAAGGTGATAAGAGTGAGTTTCCTCATTACTATGAATGTTAACCAATTTATCAGTTGTGTGTCTAACCTATCGATCGACTGGGAAAAAGATTTTTAAAATTGTTGTGAGGTCTCATGCAAGATTTCTATACTCTTTTCTAGTTTAGATTTTCCTTCAAATAGTTTTTCTAGAAATGGAGTGTAGGAATCTTGATTATGGAAAAATTGTGAAGATTGTGAGTCCAATAAGATTTGAGATTGTCGCTCGGACTCACGCAAGAGTTTCTCAGTCAATTTCAAGACAGTTGTTCGTTCATTTTGAAGAGGTGGAACTGAGTAAGACTCTTGAAAATACTGTGAAATTGGGGAGGCCAACATGTTCTGAAATTGCCGCTCGGCCTCTTGCAGGTTGGCATCTATACTCTTTTTTAACTCAGATTTTTTTTAATTGGTGGTTCTAGAAAAGGAGTATAGGAAGCAAATTGGGAAATGAATATTATGGATATTGTGAAATTGTGGACAAGGTGGTTGAAAATTTGATGCGGGGGAGTTAAATCCCCATTGACTCTATGAAGAGTTAAAATTATTTTTGAAAGGTTGGTCATCAGATAAGCTGTATGGTTTATATTGAGTTGAATACTTCCAATCCCGATTATTGGTTGGGTCATGTTGTTCAAAACTTGGTTGAAGCTATTCAACAATGAGGCTAATGTGAAGTATGGATTCATATTAGGATTGAAAGAATTATTATTGTTGAATTTCATTTCACAAACAATTACAAACAAAAAAGAAAAAGCAAACAAACAAACAAAAAGAAAGAAAAAAATCAAAACCAAGCTATACTAAGGTTGACCTAGACCTAGACGACTTCAAACTAGGTGATTACCCGTGGGAGGTTGTTGTATGAATCCGACCACAAGCTAATCGGCCAGGTAGAGGCAAAATACGATAGGAGGTATCTGTGTGTAAGCAACGGGCCTTAATTACGCCAAACCACGGTATCTTCGAGGCGTAACCTCTTAATTCCCAACCTTAAACACGATTTCACAAGAGTAAGATTCAACATAAGTTCCACCCTCGGTCAATCTCTTAATGAGTCTGAGATGTCCCTAGGGGCCAACGTCTATCAATTTTATTAAGGCTTTGGTTGTGTGAGTGGGGAGGCAGTTTTTGGGCTAAGGAAGGGTGATGAAATCCCCACCTTATCTTGTATGGGTTTTGCCTTTAATTTTAATTCGTGCAAGTATGCAATATAGACAAGAAGATAACACAAAGCGAGAAATCACCCACGTGTTTGTCTTATGCTATATGCAATGCCATATGTACACCTCAATCCAAATTACAACAACAGAACAAAATACAGTATATTGGAATTGAATGATACGTACCTAAATGTAAATGTTTAAACCGTTTTAAAAATGTTCAATTACCGTATTTTAGTTCTTTAATTATTGTAGAATGTAGGCAATCAAAACAGATAATTAGTAGCAGAATATAATAATATATGTAACATGCAAGGTCCCTGCAAAAGACAAAGTACAAATGCCACAAAATTGCCGCGTTTGCGCGGCTTGTCTTTGATTTTCGCGGCAAAGTGTAAGAAGCTAGATTTCTGCTTTCTAGAGCAAGGAGAGGCAAGCAAGAGTAGTCTTCTACAATGCAAAGAATCTGTAAAAATTGTCATGCACATCAAAATAGAGAAGAAAATGTTAACAAAAGCGTGAAATCAAAACCATTCCCGTCCCCGGCAACGGCGCCAAAAATTTAATCGGGGTGAAACCAGCACTCGAAAATGTGTGTTTTGAAAAATCAGTGAAAAGCTCGTATGTGCTAATGTTCCCTCAATACTTTCATTATAGCATAGGCTCAACGGGTCGAATCTATGAGGACAGGAGGTGATAGAAGCATTAACAGTTCTTATTCACGTCGTATGTTAACAAGTTCTTCTTTGTTAAAGAATAAGAAAAAGATAAAGAAAAGAAAATTGAAAGTGATAGGTGAAGAAAGCGATGAAACGGTGATGTGAAAATACAAGAGAAGTGATTTGGAAAACAAAATAGAAAAGAAGATGAAGCTTGTGGTAAAGAAAATTTAAACAAAGGTGAACAAAGAAGATGGTGGAAACAACGACGAAAAGATAAAAGAAGAGTTTTGAAATCGAATTTTAAAAGAAAGTAAAAGAAAGGAGAATACTTGAAAGAAATCTCATGGTTTCTAACTACTAATTAATCCACTAACATGCTAACCTCTTAGTGATAGTTACCTCACATTGATCATTAGCCATCACTAGTCCTTGGCTTCATGAGATGATACAAAGTATGGCACATAAGATTGTTCATCACATTCAAACTTGCATCAAGAGCAAGCTAATACAAATATTAGATCATCAAAACTATTAGAAGTAAGCATGAAATAAGCGTGTTAGCTTGGTTAACAAGTTAGATGTTAGAACCCATCATCATGAGTCATCAATGGCTCTTGTAAGGGCAAGGCCTTTTAGAGGCTATTAGATTAATGTGGATGATCAAGTAAGTGGTTAGCTAGTTAGTGGTTAGTAGTTAGTCACCATGAGAGAAAATCTAGCTAAGTATCATGTAAAAGATGGAGAAGATTATAATAGAGAAGAAAGGAGGCACCTTTATATAGATTGTCACCATCTATTACATCAATATCTCTCTATCTCTCTCTGAATCTCTCTGCCCTACTACAAGATCTAAAAGAAAATGAAAATATAAAATAAAAGAAGAAGAAAATCCTAATCTACAACTAGAAGAGAGAAAACCTAGCCTAAATCCAAATCTGCTTCCGTTTTGGGTCACGACAGGGCTATTTATAGGCAAATGAAGCATCTGGAAGATGAGATGAGGCCACGCGTCAAAAATCAACGCGTGGGCCCACCACTTTGCTGTGAAAACGCGGCAATACCAGGGACCTAGATCCCTGGTTTTGGTGCGTGGGTTCGTGGACCTTCAGGGACCTTCTAGATATGCTCAGATTCGGTTAATTTCATCCAGATTTGCGTCAGACACCCGCGTTGGTATAGGTTCAATGCATCTTCTAGAAACCCCTTACTTGGCCTCAAAGAAATGCGGATTTAATTACCCCAAAATTGGTTTAATTAAGCTCTTATTACTCTTTTACCCTCCTTGTCTTGATTATCTATAAGAGAGACCAAAACACGGTTTAGACCGACATTTTATTCATAAATTAGTAGAGAAATGCGATATAATAATGCAGAACTGTAGACTAATCAGTCGACTAGTCCTTAGGGCTAGTCGACTAATACCTCTATTTAGTCGACTAATAACTTAGTTAGTCCACTACTGTAAAATTGTTTTCTCTCTGTATCCTATCTAATCCACTATATATAGTTGACTAGTGTTGTGTATTACTCGACTAATCTGCACTAAATCTGGATCTGTTTCTTTCTGCTTTAAGCCATTGCTTCTCCAACTTATTTGGATCTTCTTGGACCATCATCTCTCTTAAAAATAAGACAAAATCCTAATAGTTGGGGACCTACCGGAGGTCTTGTGCAAACATCAAAGTATGCCGCAGAATAATCATAAGCACAACAAGAATAAATAAATGAGAAAGAAAGAGAAACACAGATTTATTAAGATACGACAATTGTCTACGTCCTCGGGGCAGAAGGGGAGAGAGATCTTATCAATCAATCAACTCAGGTTACAATCAATGGGGAAATATATACTTTATATAACCAGAGAATCCATGAAGGAAAAAACCAACAGATCAGAAATGAAACCAGAAATCAACTCGGATCAGCTCAGAACCATCCTGCAGTCGACCGCTATGCAAGCTCAAATATGCACTCTGGCCTGTCGATCGGGCGGTTGATTACTAACTGTGCAGGGTTGGAATCTTCATTTTTAACAGTCTATCAGTTTGTCAACTGACTGTCATCTACCTATGTTGCTCCCTCTAGGCGGTTGACCAGGCAGCCGACCGCTACATGCCTTTCCACCCATATGCAGTTTTGTGGATAGTCGGTCGACCAGGCGATCGACCTGGACTCTATCGTCAATCGTACTCTAGTCTGCTACAAGTCTTGGGCACACTGTTGAACTCGAAACTCTACCAATTGATCTTCTCGAATAAGTTAAAAAAACTTTACCAATAAAATTTTAGACTCTCTTCCCACAATTCACCACCTCAGTGAAGATTTTTCAAATCTAAGTCGAACATAATAAAGCACCGTGTTGACTCAATCGGGCTGCACTAATGTGGTTGCCTACATTTTTCCTACCTGACAGATCAAGCCATCCGTAGTTCATCCAAACGAGCTCCACTGAACTCAAGCAACTGGAAGGATGTGGAGTAACTTTTTGCAATGCGCGAACTTTACTCCGGGAACAACTTTGGTAAGCATAATGGTGAGATTCTCCTTTGTGTAAATCTTTTTAACTCGATATCACCCTCATCAAGAATCTCCCGAATAAAGCCGAACCTAATGTCGATGTCCTTTATCCTTGCATGATAAACCTGATTTTTTGCCAAATAGATAGCACTCATGCTAACTATTGATCTTCAATAGATCCTGATCAATTTTCAAGTCTTCAAACAATCTTTGAAGCCAAATTGCCTACATTATAGCCTCCATAATACCCATATACTTGGCCTCTAAAGTAGACAAAGTGACAGTAGACTGTAGAATAGAGCGCCAACTTACTGATGCTTAGGACAATGTGAATGCATACGCCGTCGTAAACTGACGCTTGTCAAGGTCTCGTGCATAATCAAAATCGACATATCTAATACATTCTTGGTTACCCGTAGTATCTTTCTCGAATAACAAATCAATATCTATGGTACCTTTAATGTACCATAGGATTCACTTCACTGCTTTCCAATGACCCCTTCCGGGATCGTGCATATATTTGCTAACCATAGAGACAGCTTAAGACAAATAAGGCTTTATACATACCATTGCATACATTAAACTATCAATCACTCTAGGATAGGGTACGTGAGACATATACTCTGCTTTTGAAATGTAATAGGAGACATCGTAGCTTTTAACTTGAAATGAGGGCCCAACGATGTACTTATAGACTTTGTGTAGCTATAGATGTTGAACTTCTGAAGTATCTTTTTCAAATACCCTTTCTGTGTCACGTAAACGTTGCCACTTTTTCTGTCTCTCTCAATCTGCATGCCTAGCTCCTTTTCACTTCACCAAGATCCTTCATCTAAATTTGAAAGATAATTGTTTCTTCAATTTATCAATCGTAGATCTACTTCTTCAAGCAATGAGCATATCATTTATATATAGCAGTAGATAAACATACTCTCCACCCAGTATCTTTTTATAGTAAACACATGAGTCATAGTGGTTTCGTGTGTACCTCTTATCTCTTATGAGGCTGTCGAAATGCTTGTACAATATCATAATCGATGAGTGTTTTACAACATGTGAAAATACCTAATTGTAGTCAATGTCTTCTCGATGTGCATAGCTTTTAGCTACCAATCTGACCTTATAGTGTATAATATTATCATTTAGAGATAATTTCTTCTTCGTGAATACTCACTTACAACCAATAGCCTTCTTTTTCCTGAGAAATTCTGTCAATTCTCAAGTGTCGTTCTTATGAAGAGAGTTCATCTCTTCCATCATGACATCCTTCCATATCTTGGACTATGAACTGATTTAGCTTCCCTATATGTAGACGGGATCACCTCTTCAACGACTAGAAGCTCATAGGCCACAATAATGTTAGTAATGAGCCAACAGGGCTTACGTGAATTTCTACGGGTTCTTCCTACTATAATAAAATCTTAGATATCACCCATAGCATGTCCTTGATCCTCATCATCAGCATTCTCATCGACTACATGATCAACACCCTGTGTCACTTAGGTGTGATCTCGAATGATACTGATTTATTTGGAGAGGGTGGAATAGCATCACTCTCCACCTGCTATGATATTCTGTTGATCTTCTCACTTTTCACCTGCTGAGAGTCCTTAGGCATAACCATTGAAGCCTCATCGAATACGACATCCCTGCTCAAGTTGATTTTCTTGTCCTTTAGATCCCAAATTTATGACCTTTCACACCTTTCTTGAAATCCATTAACACACCTTTCATTGCTCTTGGACTCATCTTATCTTCCTTGACATAGTAATAGGTCAGACAACCAAATATTTGAAGCCAGTTATAGTCTTGAGCAACTTTTCTCGAGCAAACTTCCAAGGGAGTTTTATCTCTTATTACAGACGAAGACAACCTATTAATAAGATGGAAAGCATACGCCAATGCCTTAGCCTAAAAAGATGTCAATAATCAGACATTGGATAACATCAACGAACCTGTAGGATCTATAAACAAGCAACACAAACACTAGAGGGGTGGTGAATAGTGTTTAAATAAAACTACTTGTAGGAAATAAAAATTCACAGAATAAAACGTAGAAAAATGCAAATGCAAAGACAAGAAATTTATCCTGGTTCAGTCCTTGTGACCTATGTCCAGTCCCCAAGCAATCCGCTTGAGATTTTTCTTTTCCTGATTTGGATACACCCAAAACCAACCGCTGTACACCACTTTGTAAATCACCTAGAGGGGGTGAATAGGTGATAATGCTAATCTAGAAACTAAATGCGGAAGCTAAAATAATTTGCAATCACACTTAATACAACCAACAAGTGTAGCTGAATTCCCCGTGAAGGGCTCTGGACTAACTCCTCTTGATTCCCCTAGATATGGGTTGAGGTGCTATATGAAGCTCTTGTGGTTAAGTACAAGTGAGGCACACACACAAGCAAGCCAAGCATATACGTATGAACAATATGAAATAATGTAAGGCACAAATGCAAGCAATAAGATATGAATGAATGATGCTTTGCACAATATAAAGAGAGAGAGTTAGAGAGACAATGGATCAAATGCAAACACAAAGATATGTTTCGAGGTTCGAGCCCCTAGCTCTACGTCCCCGCCTTCACCGAGAAGGATTTCTAATCCACTATCTTGTCCACCGAGGACTCCCACTGAGGGAACCTCCACCGAGGAGGATTTTTACAATAAGGGAGTACCGAACTCCTCTCTCAAACACCACCTCACAACCGAGGGGTAGGCCCGTAGCCAAACAACAACCAATCCACCTCACGCTTGAGGGATACAAACCAACTCCAACTCCACCTCACCAAGAGGGAGTAAACTATAAGCCTCAACCTCTACCAAAGAGGGAGCAAACCAATCACCCGATCAACCTCTACCAAAGAGGGATACAACAAAAGCAAGGGTGTTTACAACAAGTGGTTTCTTTCAACCACAAACAATCTCTCTTTCCTCTTTTCCACAAAACAAGATCCTAATAGAATAGGATAGATGATAAGCTCAAGTGTGGAAAAACTAGAGTTTGGAAAACAATAACTCAAAGAAAAATACTTGGGAAAACTCTTTGTAAAGGATAGAAATGAAGAACAAAACAAATCTCCCAATTTTTCTATTTTCTTTGATTTTTTCAAAAACTCTAAAACAAATAAAGATTGATCTTTTTGGCACTTAAACACTTTTGAAAACTTGTTTTAAAACCAGAGAATGGGAAAATTTTTTCTCTAGAAAATCTTGTTAAAAACCCTAAAGAGATGGGGTATTTATAGGCCCAAAAGAAAACTAGCCGTTAGGCTGAGCTGTCAGCCTGACAGGCTGGCGGTCGACCGGCCTGGTCGACCGCCAACGGTCAGAAATATGACCATTGGGGCAATACGGTCGACCGTACGGCCGACCGCCCAGATACAGAGAGTAGACTTTTCTACTCCGGTCGACCGCTCGGTCGACCGCCCAGATACAGAGAGCAAGGCTATCTGATCTGGTCGACCGGTCGGTCGGCCGGCCCACTTGCTGCTAGACGTGCACAGCTCTGTGCACGTCGGTCGACCGTACGGTCGACCGGCCCTTGGTGCGGTCGACCGTGCGGTCGGCCGACCTGGCCTGTCAGCCACTGTTCTGGGTCAGAAACTGGGGTTTAAAAATAATTTTAAAAATTCTTTTATCTCTTCTAAAAATCCCCAAAAATAGTTTTAACATTTTGCATTGGTATATACACATGTGATAAAAATTTCAACTCAAATATCAAGCAATTTGAACTATTTTTGTGTCTTAACATTTTTACCAAAAATCAAAACTTGTATTTTATCAAACTTATATTTTTCAATACATGAATAGGATAGTCAAAATAAGTTTGTTTAAAAGTTAAGCATGCATGTATAGAAAGAATACATCTACTATACATAAACCAATTAAACTTGTTTTGATCTACTATTCATGAAAACAAATATTGGTTAAACCAAAACCGAAAAACCAATATTCAAACATAAAATGTGTGTGTTGTGCACTTTAGCATATCAACTATTCTTATCTTTACACATGGATCTAAAACACACTAAACTAAACTAGGATACCTAAGTCTTCTTGACGATCTTCATCTTCAAGCCGACTCGATCCCAAATGTGATCCATGAGCTAGGCTATGTATGATCTTGATGCTCGGGCCCTGAAATCACCAAGTGAAGGCTTCCAAACTCCTCTTTTTGAAGCAATCACCAACTAATATCTTGTTACATGATCTGAAACTAAAATCACAAGATTATTAGTAAACATAACTACATGAGTTAATCATCATCAAAACTAGAGAGGAAGGCCTCCGGGCCAACAACTCTCCCCTTTTTGATGATGACAAAACTCATGGAGTTATATATGCATGGATTAAAGTTAAGCTTCAAAGAAGCTCCCCCTTAACTCATGCATAAAACAAATAAACATAATGAATATGCAATGAAGGCTCTTAAATATGAATGCATAGATATGCATAAACAATAAAAGGCTCTAGATACCAATGAAATGTTCAAAAACAAAACATGCTCTAGATACCAATTAAAATTAAACTAAATTAAACTTAATATATGCAAAACATAAATATGCATATATAAACCAAAATCTTTCTCCCCCTTTTTGTCAATCATCAACAAAGGGGTAAAAACCAAAACAAAACAAATCTTCCCCCCTTTTTAATACAAAGAAACAATCATCAATAAGGGGTAAAAGCAAAACCAAATCAATAAATTTTTCTCCCCCTTTTTGTTCGAAATAATGAATCAACAAAAGGGTTAATAAAGATAATGTTCTCTCCCTTTTTGTCTAAAACAAAAACAAAACCAAATAGGGTGACAATCAATTAAGATATCAATTGAAAATATGTCAAAGTAGCATCTTGATACCAATTGAAGGTAAACATAGATCAATCAACAAATGGTATATGCGATATACATTCACGAAGAGGAAGATGTGAAGCTTCCCTACATAGATACATTACATGAAGGAGGGATGACAAGCCCTGATTCACATAAAGTACACTATGCAATGCATAAGAGAAGATGTGAAGCTCCCCCTACACACGTGTACCACATAAAGAAGAGATTGTCAAGCTCTTCAATACAAGATACACTCATCATGAATCTATATGTAGAAGAGATGTTAAGCTCTCCTTGCATATAGGCAATACAAATCAAAACTTTTGTATTTTTATTTTTATTTATATTTTTTTTTTAAACAAAAATTTTGAGATACCAATTTTAAAACATTCAAATAAACATCTTGATATCAAAAGAGAGTATTTTTCTTTTTAAGTATATGATATCAATTTAAAATTTTTATTTTCTATCATAAAGTAAGGGAGTGGAGATACAAATACCAATTGTAAATATGAAAATCGAATTTTCTCCCCCTTTATGAAATACCAACAAAAACAATGCGTAGGCTTGAAATGAGATACCAATTGAAAAGCAATTGAAAACTAATCAATTGAAACAAAATTAAAACTCAAGCTTAGCATAAACACAAACATATATATGTATGAAAAGTAGATACCAATTGAAATTAATATTCTTGGAATTGAAAAATATACATACATATAAACATATATGAGTATACAAGAAAGGTCAAAATTGATACCAATTGAAAGAATTTCAATGATACCAATTGAAACAACAATAATGATCAATTGTATACATCATATAACTACCATCCATTCATGTTCAAGTTAAATGATTTTCACTATAAAGCATACATGAGCATGATCTCCCATCCAACCGCCCATAGATGGTAGGAGTTTTCAAAAAAAATAGATTTTGAAAATAAGGTTTGTTTGAAAAACTCTACCATATGAAGAATACTATAACTAGTTATATGAAAATTTTGTAAACTAGTACGAAATCCTTCAAGTAAGGAATAAAACAAAATTATTTTCATGAAACACATATAAATCACATGGCACTAAAACACTCAAAATCCATTAAGCTCATACATACTCATGAAAACACAATCATGAGAAACATTTTAAAGAGGTGAGTGTGCAAGTGTTATGTGAAACATATAATTATGAAAATTGGCAATTAAGCTCAATATTCCTTAAAACATGAAAACATGAAAATCATCAAAATTATTTAATCTTCAAGGTATATGTATGTCCTATACAAACTAAAGTATACATACATATCCAAACACAACGAGTCCACAAAGATATATGCATGAAGGCACGTGGCTCAAAAGGATGTATATGTGTAAACAATAATTTGGATAAAATGGACATATACATGAAGTTAAATATAAACATATGAAAACATGAAAAACTAAATTTCCATTAAAACAAATTTCATTTCAAGGTATATGTATGATTTGTCAATACAAAAAGTATACAAACATATCCCTAAACACAATTGAGTCTATATGTATAGATTTGCATGAAAGGCAAATGACTCAAGAGGTATACATGTATATCTTGAAGTTTGGCAAAATAGACATATACATGAAATGAAAACTCATACAAATAAAACAAATCCAAAAATAGGAATACAAGTTTAAAATGTATGAATGATCAAAACTAAACTATACTAGCACATCTAATGGGTTCAATAAGCATTCAAGCTCAAACATATATAGATTTATTTGTGGCCCACTATATGCACAAGTATAAATCTTAGTCTGAATGAAAACTAACATTTAAACATATATTCAAATCATGAAGCATCAAAACAAGATATGAATCATCATGATAAATATAAAAATGATTATTAAGAAAATCCACATGTTATTAAACCTATGATAAACATGATAGCTAAACAAATGGTGAGAACACAAAAATAATGGTTCATATTAAACATGAGTGTCTCAAAAGGGCTATACATGCATGTCAAGAGTCTAATAATCATGGCATTTTCATAATGATCATATAAACATCAAAACATGCTAAAAACAATAAAATGGAAGGCATGTAAACAATAATAAGGAGTTTAGGAATCGTTACCAAAACCTAGAAGGCAACTCTCCTTGTCTCCAAAACATGGTGGTCCTCTCCACCAAACATCCCTTGAAAGTGATGCATCCAAATAGTCTCCTTTAAGCTCGGAACGCATCCACTCCAAGGTACCGCTACTCTCACGTCATGCGAGAGCCCACACCTACATCATAAACACGAGGGGTGGTCTTTGGTACCCATATCTTATTGGGTCCATGTGGGTTAGTCCCTTCTCTAACCCAAACAAAATTATTTGCTAAATTTGAAATATGTATTTTATCATAGCAAAATTTAGCAAGGTGGCCCTTACGTCCACAATGTGTACAAGTGTACACATGAGCATACATAGTGTGATGGTGTCCGTGAGGAGCATGTGTATGCCGTGGGGGTGTGCATGAAAAAATGGAACTTGTTTCTTTCGAAACAAAGATTCCAAACGTGTATGACCCACTACACATTGGCTCAAAGTGGAGCCCAAACAATCAACACTCTTCTTCAAAACATTTATATCATTTTTAACACTTGAAGATAAAGTGGAGCATGCAAGGGGTGATCTAGGTGAAACTACCCTAGCATGGCAAACATGAGAATCCATATCATTTTTCAAAGATTTATTTTTATTTAAACAAATTTCTAATTCTTTTGTAATAAAATCAATTTCTCTTTTCAAAGAATCATTTTCTTTTAAAACAAATTCAACTTTTGAAGATAAAAACTCATTTTTCTTCAACACATTATCACAATCATTTTTTTTTTCAAAAAATTATTTTCTTTTAGTGCAAGGTCTAGATGAGATCTCAATGAATCCCTTTCATTATAGACCTCAACCTTCTCTTGCAAAACCTTGTCAAGTCTAGAATGCAAACTTTTATTTTCTTTTCAATTCCTAGACTTCTCTTTTACAAAACATTATATTTTTAAATCATTTTTCACACACAATAGAAAGTTCTTCATTTAAAGCATGGGCATCAACATAATCATTAGAAGAACTAGAATCATCTTCATCTAAGTGAGTTTCCGAGTGTACCTCAAGGGAGTCATTCCCTTGGATCATATAGCATTGTTGTGGCTCGGATTCTCCCCTAGATTCCTCCTCTTGTTGGATTGGCATTTAAAGCTCGGAGGTGGTGGTTGTTGTCAACTTGTTCCACACTGCAAAGGCAGAATCAAGGTTAGAAACATGCATAAGATATTCTTTAGGTAGCGTGCTTCTAATGGCCTCAAGGGCTTGTGCATTGGCCCCTATATGCTTGCTATCACTAAGGAAGGATTCCTTGGTAATGGCAAGGTGCACCTTATATCCTAGGGTTAGTAAATAAACGGACATCCTAGTCTTCCAAACAATGATGTTGGAAGGGTCAAACATAGGTGGGGTCATGAAGTCCATGGGTCCAAGCTATATGTGTGCAAACAAGCAAATGCAAATGATAGATTTGCAAACAAGGATCTCACTCCTAGGATGATAAGCCTAAGTATCAGGAGCGTAGGCTCTGATACCAATTGTAAATCACCTAGAGGGGGGTGAATAGGTGATAATGCTAATCTAGAAACTAAATTCGGAAGCTAAAACAATTTTGCAATCACACTTAATACAACCAACAAGTGTAGCTGAATTCCCCGTGAAGGGTCTGGACTAACTCCTCTTGATTCCCCTAGATATGGGTTGAGGTGCTATATGAAGCTCTTGTGATTAAGTACAAGTGAGACACAAACACAAGCAAGCCAAGCATATAAGGATGAACAATATAAAATAATGCAAGGCACAAATGCAAGCAATAGGATATGAATGAATGAATGATGCTTTGCACAATATAAAGAGAGAGAGTTAGAGAGACAATGGATCAAACGCAAACACAAAGATATGTTCCGAGGTTCGAGCCCCTAGCTCTACGTCCCCGCCTTCACCGAGAAGGATTTCTAATCCACTATCTTGTCCACCGAGGACTCCCACCGAGGGAACCTCCACCGAGGAGGATTTTTACAATAAGGGAGTACCGAACTCCTCTCTCAAACACCGCCTCACAACCGAGGGGTAGGCCCGTAGCCAAACAACAACCAATCCACCTCACACTTGAGGGATACAAACCAACTCCAACTCCACCTCACCAAGAGGGAGTAAACTACAAGCCTCAACCTCTACCAAAGAGGGAGCAAACCATCACCCGATCAACCTCTACCAAAGAGGGATACAACAAAAGTAAGGGTGTTTACAACAAGTGGTTTCTTTCAACCACAAACAATCTCTCTTTTCTCTTTTCCACAAAACAAGATCCTAATAGAATAGGATAGATGATAAGCTCAAGTGTGAAAAAACTAGAGTTTGGAAAACAAAAACTCAAAGAAAAATACTTGGAAAACTCTCTGTAAAGGATAGAAATGAAGAACAAAACAAATCTCCCAATTTTTCTATTTTCTTTGATTTTTCAAAAAACTCTAAACAAATGAAGATTGATCTTTTTGGCACTTAAACACTTTTAAAAACTTGTATTTAAAACCAAAGAATGGGGAAATTTTTGCTCTAGAAAGTCTTGTTAAAAACCCTAAAGAGATGGGTATTTATAGGCCCAAAAGAAAACTAGCCGTTAGGCTGAGCTGTCAGCCTGACAGGCTGGCGGTCGACCGGCCCGGTCGACCGCCAACGGTCAGAAATATGACCGGTGGGGCAATACGGTCGACCGCACGGCCGATCGCCCAGATGCAGAGAGCAGACTTCTCTGCTCCGGTCGACCGCTCGGTCGACCGCCCAGATACAGAGAGCAAGGCTCTCTGATCCGGTCGACCGGTCGGTCAGCCGGCCCACTGTGCTGCCAGACGTGCACAGCTCTGTGCACGTCGGTCGACCGTACGGTCGACCGGCCCTTGGTGCGGTCGACCGTGCGGTCGGCCGACCTGGCATGTCAGCCACTGTTCTGGGTCAGAAACTGGGGTTTAAAAATAATTTTAAAATTCTTTTATCTCTTCTAAAAATCTCCAAAAATAGTTTTAACATTTTGCAATTATATATACAGATGTGATAAAATTTCAACTCAAATATGAAGCAATTTGAACTATTTTTGTGTCTTAACATTTTTACTAAAAACCAAAACTTGTATTTTATCAAACTTGTATTTTTTAATACATGAATAGGATAGTCAAAATAAGTTTGTTTAAAAGTTAAGCATACATGTATAGAAAGAATACATCTACTATACATAAACCAATTAAACTTGTTTTGATCTACTATTTATGAAAACAAATATTGGTTAAACCAAAACCGAAAAACCAATATTCAAACATAAAACGTGTGTGTTGTGCACTTGAGCATATCAACTATTCTTATCTTTACACATGGATCTAAAACACACTAAACTAAATTAGGATACCTAAGTCTTCTTGACGATCTTCATCTTCAAGCCGACTCGATCCCAAATGTGATCCACGAGCTAGGCTATGTATGATCTTGATGCTCGGGCCCTGGAATCACCAAGTGAAGGCTTCCAAACTCCTCTTTTTGAAGCAATCACCAACTAATATCTTGTTACATGATCTGAAACTAAAATCACAAGATTATTAGTAAACATAACTACATGAGTTAATCATCATCAAAACTAGAGAGGAAGGCCTCCGGGCCAACACACTTGACAAAATACTCTTTGCCAAATGTGTACAACTCCTCTTATACCAAGAAGACGACACCTTGTACAACTTCTCTTCTACACCAAGAAGACGCTCTTGTACAATACTTCTCTTTGAGTGATTACAATCAATCCTATAAGCCTTGAATCTGTATGTGATTGTGGACAAGGTCTCTTATAGGTGGATTTTTCAGAATTCTTCACAATGGAGTAGGAATTGGTAAAGAACCAGAAAGTAGAGGCAAGTTTTCAGAAAAACAGAATTTTGAACAGAGTTTTAGGCAGAAAACGTGTGTTTTAATTTGGTGAATTGATCCTAGGACAACATCCCTATTTCCCTATTTATAGGTGAAATCTATAGTCAGTTAGGGAAGTTATCAATTCAAATTTGAAATTTAAAACGTTAGATAAAATACCAGAAATCAGAAATTATTTAACAGTCAGAAACTGCTATTAGTCGACTAGGGTATGAGGTTAGTCGAATAGAAGAACAAATTTTGCCATGGTTAGTCGACTAATATAGGAGGTAAGTCGACTATATCAAGACTGTTACGGATAACAAATTTCTAGAAAATATAATTAGTCGACCAGAAGAACATGGTTAGTCGACTATAGCATGGGTTAGTCGACTAGGGTCTAGAGGAAGTCGACTAATACTGCTAAACAGAGAACAAACAGAGAGCAGAAATATTTTTGTGGAAGGCCTTAGTCGACTGGGTGATAGGTTAGTCGACTATACTAGGGGTCAAGTCGACTATATGACTATTGTGTGTGTGTTCAAGGCTATTAACAAAAATTCTAAAAATATACATAAATAGTCAAATTCTTCATATGAATTTGAGCAACAGAACTCTGTATATAAGTTTGAGATAGAGCTCCAAATGCATCTGTATCACTTTGTTATCCATCATCAAAAGCTTTCAATCTATAGGCTTCAACATTCTTCCCCTTTTTGATTATGACAACTGATAGTTAGTAAAAAGTGCATATTTATCATCACATTTACTATCATATTTCCCCTATTTATTCTTTTAGTTATGCACTATTACTAATGTTTTATTATTTAATGTGTGCAGGCCTTGAGTAATTAAAAAATAAGAAATAAAGCCTGAATGAAGCCCAAAAGCCCAAAAAGCCCATATGCCAAAATTGTAGTAATTTAGAAGTTTCTACATTATCTAACCTAATCTAAACTTGAATTTTAAATTCTTTATTTAAATCTAAGAGAGGAAAATGAAGGATAAGATAGAACTCCAAATTACTAAAAGAGGAGAAAAAGGATAAGATGAGATGAAGTTCTACTCAACCAGGTTGCTTGCACCACAAGATGAAGATAAAGGAGAGAAAAATTCGGATACAGACTATACACGTTTTAGTATTCAGATCATAACTTTTGCTACAGATATTCAAATCCTATGATGCAAGATGCTCCAGAAAGAAGACTTGAAGGATTACAACTCTTATGTTGATCAAACTTTCCAATTCAGTCAGAAGATAAGCCATATTCGGTGATCAACATGATAACAAGTTGCAGGACAGATTTGAACTTCTATGGATAAGTCAAAACAAGTTTGGAGATAAAAGAAGAATTCAAATTCAGAGATATTTTGCTCCTCTTATCTTCATACGCTTCTTATCCTCTGATTTTCTCCTATAAATACCCTTGCATAGCAACAGAGGAAGGGCAGATCTCAGAAGCTCAAGGGCAGATCCAGAAACGAGCAAGTAGAGAATAGGACTTAGGCTAGTTTGTAGTTTGTAATTTAGGTTTTTTTTAATGTAATTTTTACTTTCCTTTATGTAACTGAGAGGAGAAACGAGTTTCATGGAGGAAGGAGATCAAACTTGTACTGAGGGAGACACCGGTGTAAGTAAGTCTTTTTCTTTCATTGTTATTAGATTCAAATCAAAGTTTCTTTTTCTCTTTACTTTTGTTTTCGTTTGCTTTCCTCTGATGTGTTTGTAATCCAAGTGAATTCGATAGCCTCGAGACTGCTTCGCCATTGCAAGTGCCCTTGATGGCCTATGGCGATGAATAACCATTCTTTGTTAGTTTAGCTCTGCCCTTTTATTCGTAGTGTAGATCGAGAATGGGGAAGATCCTATACGCCATGCTTGATTGCCTTCAAAGACAAGGTAAGTCGTCGCAATGAATCCAAGGTATATGTACACTGAAGAGGTAAGTAATTTTTAAGTTATTTTTCTTTTTTTTTATTCTTTAGTTTAGATCACCAACACCAACAACACCCAACCATCTTTATCACTCTTTTCAATTTCTTGTATATAATCTATTTTTCATTTTTTCATCTTCTTAATCTACCATCTTCTTCCTAATTTAACTTTAACTCAAATTTTCCTTTTTTCTTTTAAAGAACTAAAGAAGAACTTTAACCGTACTTTGTAACATAAAAGAGAACTTACTAAAAAAGCTTCCATCGCTAGTCCCTCCTTGTGGATCACGACCCGCATAGCCACTTGCTATCGCGGTAGAATTGAGTAACTTGCATATCCTATTCTTAAATCTGAAATACTATATTTTGTGTGCAGGTAAAACCTCAATCATTGATTTACGAAGATTTCATCGCTCTTTTGCTTGATTTGAAAAAATTCTAAAAATGTAGTTGAGCTCTCACATCATACTCATCTCAAACTTATCCTTCATACAAGATTTAAAATCTTTGCACAATTTTTCATTAATAGAGTCAATTAATTATATCATAAACATAAATTTGAATAATTAAAATATCAAAATCAATATACTTTGTAAATAAAGTAATATCTACTTTATCTTTAACAAAATTCTTGTCTTCAAGAAAACTACTAAGTCCTTCATACTAAGCTCTTGGAGCTTGTTTTAAATGATAAAGGGCTTTATCTAACTTGAACACATAGTAAGGATGTGTAGGTCCAACAAACCGGGGGTTGTTCAACATACACTTCCTCTTCTGTAAATTTATTTAGAAAAGCACTCTTTATATTCATGTGATATATTAAAATCTTTATATGAGACATATGCAAGAGTCATTCTGATGGCTTCGAGCCGTGCTACTGATGCAAAAGTTTTCTTAAAATTGATTTCTTCAATTTGATTGTAACCATGGGCCTCTAGTCTAACCTTGTTTCTAAATATATTGCCTGACTCATTTAACTTATTTTTAAATATCCACTTAGTACCAATAGTTGGTCTATCTTGTGGTTTAGGAACAAGTTTCCATACTTAATTACGCTCGAATTAATTGAGCTCCTCTTGCATAACAAGTAACCAATTGGAGTCTACCTCGATCTTATGAATGTTTTAGGTTCTATGTGTGAAATAAATGCAAAATAGGCACAAATATCTTAGAGTTTAGATCTAGTATATACTTCCTGAGATACATCAATTGTGATGAGATCTTTGGGATGATTTGAAGCATATCCTCAAACCTTCAGAAGTGATTGAGTAGGTTCCACTTCTACTTGAAATTCAACATTTTGATCTTCTGTTGGCTTTTCTTATTCTGGTGAGTCCTTCATAGAAATATTCTTAATCTCTTCACCTAAGGAATCAATTTCACAATCTACAACATTCTTCACAAGAGAGTTAGATTCCTTAAACTTCACATGCATAGATTCTTCAATAGTTAAAGTTAATCTATTGAAGACTCTATGAGTTTTACTAGTATTAGAATAATTAACAAAAATAGCTTCAAAATATTTAGCATCAAACTTTTCTTGATTATCCTTGTTATTTAAAATAAAATACTTACAACTGAAAACTTTAAAATATGAAACGTTTGGTTTTCTTAAATAAAAATCTCAAAAGAAGTTTTGTTTATTTTTTGGGAAAAAATATTCTATTTATTATGTAACATGTTGTGTTTACGGCCTTAGCCCATAAATATTTAGGGAGTCTGTAATCATTAATCATAATCCTAGCCATCTCTTGGAGAGTTTTATTCTTCCTTTCAACGACTCCATTTATTGTGGAGTTTTAGGACATGAAACCCCATATTTTAATTTTATTTTCTTCACAGTAAGTAATAAATGAGTGATTGATAAAGTCACCACCTCTATTATTTCGAATGCGTAAAATCGAATTTTTTCTTTTTCAACTCTTTTGAAAAATATTGAAAAATGAGAAAGCTTCATCTTTGTGTTGTAAAAAAAGCCCTAGTATATCTTGAAAAATCATCAACAAGACCATGTACAAATGATTTCTACTTAAACTTTTGATTTTGGTCGAGCCAAATAAATCCATATGTATTGATTCTAATGGACGAGACGTCATAATATCCCTAATAGATTTAAAAGAAGACTTGCTTAGTTTTTCAAGTTGACACGCATAACAAATTTAGTCTTTTTTCAAAAATTTTAATTTAAGAATAATTTTCACCACTTTCTTACAACCGATATGGAACAGGTGGTCAAAGGAAACATGACCTAACATTTTATGTCATAACCATGAATCTTCATTTATAACAGTCAAACAAGTAACATTGTAATTCAAATTTAACATATCAATAATAAATATTATTTTCACAAAAAGCGGAAAACAAACGAGAATCACTCTTTTTCTTAATAGCATCACATGTAGAATCATCAAAATCAATTTTAATTCTTTATCACATAAATGGCTAATACTCAATAAATTATGATTGAGTCCATGTACTAAAACAATATTTTCTATTACAACTTTGATATTTCCTATACTAATTATTTTGTCTTTAGAATCGTCTCCGAAGGTGACAGTGCCACCTTCACTGGACCTCGATAGGGTTGCAAAGTTATTAATAATCTATGTCATGTGCTGTGAGCAACCACTATTAAGTTATTACCACTCCCTACGTCTTAGGAGCTTGGCGCATACCTTAGTTGTTTTATTATTTTGAGCCATGTAACAAACATTTGTCGTGTTAATATCCTCCTCGAATTCACTCTCTGAATCCCAAGTAGCCTACATCGTATTTTTTTTTGGATGGCTTCTTTGGTGTGGAAGCACTTCTCTTCATTTCGGAGCAATTTGCAATATGGTGGCCCGACTTCTTGCAATTGTCGCAAGGGCCAATATCATTTATTCTCTCTTCTTTATCTAGCCATCTCCTTTTGCGGTTTCAAACCTTCCTTTTTGTGGAACATTCTCCTAACATTCTTTACAAGGATACTTCTTCATCATCATCTTATTCAAACTCATCATCATCATTGGAGAAGGTTAGAGTGGCTTTGAAGGTGATGCTCTTCTTCTTCTGTAGAGCTTTGTCTTCTCTAACTTTTTTTGACATCTCATGGGTCTTTTAGTTTTTAATTAGACCTATGAAATCCATTTTCTCCTTGTTCAACTCCTTCAAGGTGATAGACTTGACTTCTCAAGATTGAGAAAGTGATCGAATTATTCTTCTCACTTTTTAATCATTGTCAATGGAGTCATTTAGAGATGAAAGATCATTATAGTAATTTTCGTAAATCTTGTAATCATATTATCAATAGTCTTAATATCATTCATATGAAAGTTCTATATTGAGAATTCAATAAATCAATCTTAGCCCTCTTCAATTGAGAGGTCCCCTCATGAGTAACAAAGAGATTACTCTAAATCTCATAAGTAGACTTGCAATTTATCCTCTAGAAATATCATCATCATTGAGTGCTTGCAATAGGACATTTCATTGGCCTCAAATTTCTTAATGGTAATATCGATTCATGTATCCTAAGAACCATTAGGGACAAGAAATAACTTGGTAATAGCCTTGGATACCCGGCATCCTAACGATTGTAGAAAAATGGTCATCTTAACTTTTCAAATTAAGTCCATCAAACTTGAGTGGAGTCTTGACGTTATTTGCCATTTGTGTGTAACAAATAAAGTGATAGATCAAATAGGATACTCTTAGGCGGTGAAACCTATAAAAAAAATTCAAACTCTGATACCAATTAAAAATCACCTAGAGGGGGTGAATAGGTGATACAAAAATAAAGCGAAAATAAAGAACATAATTATCAACAACTAAAAAATTATACTATTTAACAATAAAATTAATACTTTAGATCATCTCAAATATCAAGATATGAAGTCGTATACCCGATGAAGGGCTCTGAACTTTTCTTCGTTATTCTTCTTAAAATAAGAGTTAAGGTGTGTAATTGCTTTCTTAATGTAGAGAGTTCAAAAAAGATTATGTTTAAACAAGATTATTTTGCAAAAGTAATAACAACAAGTCTGTGTGTGTGTGTGTGTCTCTCTCTCTCACTATATATATATATATATATATATATATATATATATATATATATATATATATATATATATATATATATATATATATATATATATATATATATATATATATATGGGGTTACTGTATCTCAGCCGACGGCTGAGAGAGTTTCTCAGCCGGCGGGTCGTGGCAACATCAGAGCCACAAATCTGTCATAAATTTTGGCGGACAAAAACCCGAAAAATCCCGCCTAATTTAATGTTAGTCACCTCAACATTGTATTTTCCGAAAATACCCTCACTCACAACTTTTTACCTTATGTAAAAACATTTCCTTTCAAAAAATTTACAACTCTAAAATTTCACCTGATCATTCTGATCCAATTAGTTCTATTGTTTCTCAAATTTCATCCGTTTTTTTAAAAATATACTTGTAAAACATGGCGCCAAAGAAATCATCCGCCGAAAAAGGTACTAGAAAAACGATATGTTTCAAATTTTTTTAGGGTTTATGGATTTTAATAGTTTTAATATTTTTTTCAGATTTATTTCCGTTTCTCTCTCTCTTTTTTTTTTAAATCTTGGGACCATAGTCGCAGTTAAGAAAGAGATTCTGAAACTTTAGATGACGAATAAATTTTTAAATTTATAGATTTTCTAACACAACGATAAAGGTCCATTTTTTTTCAAGTTTTTTCATTTCCTTTTATTTTTACCATGGTCGCAGTATTTTTTAAAAAAGCGATGTATATGTATGCGACCTTGCTATTATTTTTTTAAGCCATTTTTTTTTCATACACTATTTGTCTACCTCGGTCGAGTAGTTAAAATTATAGTTGCAGATCTGTTCGACTTAGATCGGAGAGTTTTAAATTTTTTTTTGGACTTTTCATTTTAGACGAATGCGACGTTGGTCGCAGTATCTGAAAGGTCCTTTGTTTTTTATTACATACTGCGACATGGGTCGCAGTTGTTTCAGTATGCGTTGTAGTATACTTATGCGACCATGGTCAGTGTATTTAACGTCATTTTTTTTAAATCTAGGGTCGCAGATGTTTATGTTTGCACTGTAGACTTATGCGACCTTGGTCGTAGTGTCGTTCATTGTTTACATTTGCACTGTTTATGACTGCGACGTTGGTCGCAGTGTTTTAAAATTAATTTGCTTTTTATTCCCTTATAGGTTTTAAATGATCATTGGTCTAAAGGTTTTAATTTTTCTTCATCTATAAGTAAACAACAGATGAAGGTTCGTCCTCTGAGATCGAGCCTAAAACCTATGTGCGAGTTCATAAAGAAATTTAAAAAGTACATTCAGGCTGATTTCTTAGAGGAAATCAAGAATACCCCATTTGGCCTAATCTTCATGGCCCTCTACAATGAGGAATTTGGGGGTGAAAAGGGTCTAAAATCAAACGTTGTTGTACTGAGAATTTTAGACCAGTATGATAGGGATTCAAGGACCTTTACAATTGGGGGCAAACAAATTGAGTTAACGGTGAAGGATATTGCCCTAAGTTTTGGTCTACCTATCATTGGGTCAGATTTTATTATGAATAAGACCTGTACGATGAAGGATAGAGGGGTTATAAAACATTATTTCCCCAATATAAAGAAGATCACTAAAGTATCTATTGAAGAGGCATTGGATGATCTTCTGGTCAAGAAAAGGATGAGGGGTGAATTAGATGTGACAAAGGATGAACAGCTTGAGCAGGAAGTGACTTTACATGAAATTATAAGAGACAAACAGAGACTTGCAGCTCAAGACTTTACTACAATAATCATCCTATACATGTCGGCCACTCTATTCTTCTCTGGCAGTAAATGCACGGTGCCGTGGT
The DNA here is from genome assembly GCA_038442645.1 of Agave tequilana. Classification (NCBI taxonomy): domain Eukaryota; kingdom Viridiplantae; phylum Streptophyta; class Magnoliopsida; order Asparagales; family Asparagaceae; genus Agave; species Agave tequilana. The sequence goes on along the minus strand of JAVJIF010006071.1, from coordinate 82,481 downwards.
ATATTATGAAACAGATTGCCAATATGCAGCTGATGAGATCAATATGCTGGGCTAAAACTGTTTGGCAATTCCTGATTGAGTCAATGGACATCTTCGGGCATACCACGTACGAGCTGCAAGGATGCTCCGTGCAAATTATTGTAAGTATGAATATCAAATTTGGCCACCATTGTATGAAATTTCCCCATAATCTTGTGAATATTGGTGTAAACTAATTTAATTTTATATTTTGCAGTATTGGCTATGTGAGAGGGCTCCTATTTTTCAGCCGAGGTCAGGTTTGGAGGACAAAACCCCACGCGCAATAAGATGGGACCTCCAGAACTTTAGCAGATCTTTGCTTGAAGTTGATCTAAATGAGCTTGACGCAAATATCGTAAGTTTTAAAATATTAAATACCTTATAGTATTGATTAAAAATGCGACCATAATCTTAGAATGCGACCATGGTCGCAGTATTGAGCTGCACTTTTCGCAGTTCATTTAATGTGCCGGACATACAAAATGCGACCATGGTCGCATTCTCCTGATAATACCGTTTACATAAAATGCGACCATGGTCGCAGTATTAAGCTGCAAGTCTTCGCAGTTAAATTTATGTGCCAGACAAACAAACTGCGACCATGGTCGCATTCTATCTTAATAGTTAATAATGAAGGTTCACCTAGAGGGGGGGTGAATAGGTGATGGCTAATCTAATGGTCACTTAGAGCCAATAATGCGGAAGCTAAAACTAATTATGACCTAATTAAATCTTTTACACTAAACACCATGTATAACCAAAGAGTGTTGCCGAATTCCCCGTGAAGGGCTCTGGACAAACTCCTCTAGATTCCCCTTGAATGGGTTGAAGTGCCGCGTTGGCTCTCTTGGTTGAATACAAGTGTTAGCAAACAAACCCAAGCAAGTATATCAATTTAAGCACACAAGTATATCAAGCATGTAAATGAAAAGACAATAATTGAATGCAAGATATAAACAAGTAAGGGAGAGAGAGAGAGAGAGAGAAAAGGCAATCGCAAACACAAGGATATGTTTCGAGGTTCGAGCACACTTGCTCTACATCCCCGCCTTCAACACACGAAGGATTTCAACTATGCAAGATCCCAATGGATCTCTCCTCGGTGCCACAACACCTACAAACCCTCGGACTCCCTAATCCCGTACACACGCAAGCCCCACAAGCTTGCCGAGGCCGCACCTCAAACAAAGAGTTCGCACCGAACCCTAAACAACCACGAGCACACTTGCCCGTCTCCTCAAAGAACAAAGAAAAGATCTTTGGTGATCTAAACACTTTGATCACCAATAAAAACTCTCACTACAACACTCTTATAAGATGAATAGCTCAATGGATGCTCAAGTGTTTGTGTGAGAAAATAAGGAAAGAATCTTTAGTGAAAAACTCAAGAAAATCTCTTTTACACTCTTGATAAAACTTTCCTTTAGATAGGAAATATTTGCTCTCTATTTTGTGGAGAAAAACTTCTGAAAAGAGTGGGAAAAACTGGCTCTAAAACTATCTCCAAATCTTAAAGAAAACAGCCCCCAAATGACCCTTTATATAGAGTCTGGAAAACTAGCCGTTGGGGCTCTGTCAGAGCTGCCGGTCGACCCGTCCAGTCGACCGCCAACGGTCAGAAATCCGACCGTTGGAGCCACGGTCGATCGCCCGGGTCGACCGACCCACTGGAGCAGAGAGTCGAACTCTCTGTCGGTCGACCCGTACGGTCGGCCGAACTTTCCAGAGAGCAGAGCTCTCTGGAGCGGTCGACCCGTACGGTCGGCCGTCCTCCAGTGCACAAAGGCGTGCACATCTGTGCACGTCGGTCGACCGATCCGGTCGGCCGACTTCAGTATTAGTCAACTATAAAGGTAGTAAGTCGACTGATCCGAAGCCTGAAACAATTTTCTGGGATTAAAAAGTTAGTCTTTTTGGCTCAAATATAATCCCATAAAATACTTAAAAATCTATAAAAATAGTTAAACCAATATACTTTGATATACAAACATGCTTGCACAAAATCAAGGCATGTTATAAAAGATTGGACTATTTTTGTAACTTGGAAATATTTAGCTCATGATAAAAACAGTATTTTCCAAAACATGTTTTCTAAACTTTGATTTTCCAAAACATCTTCAAATACAAAAACAAGATATTATAACTCATTTTAAGGCATAGTGTGTATGGATATGATCCACTACACAATAAAGATGAAATATCTATGTTTTTGACATTAAGCTCTAAACTTGGTTTTGGTTTAAAAGATAAGTATATGAGAAACACCAAAAAATCAAACTTGTATTTTCTAAACTAGAAAATCTTTTGTAAAACAAAACTAACAAGAGTGTGTGTGCATGGTATACTTGAGCAATCCACCAACTACTCTATCCTTTACATTTTTAACTAAAACAAAAACAAAATCTTATACCTAGACACAAGTCTTCATCTTCTTGAAGTCTTCACTTGAAGGCTTCTCATCTTCTTGACTTGGTCCAAACTTGATCCAAAAACTCCTTGGATCACACCGTGCTAGCTCCAAATCTTAACATTTTATCCTTTGTTGAGCTATGCACCTACTAAGATCTTGATAATGAATCTGTCACTAATTAAACACAAGATCATTAGTAAACATAACTTCATGAGTTGATCATCATCAAAACTAGGGTGATAGGCCTTTGGGCCAACAATCTCCCCTTTTTAATGATGACAAAACTCATGAAGTTATATATGCATAGATTAAAGTAAAGCTTCAAAGAAGCTCCCCCTTAACTCATGCATAACACAAAATAATAAATATATGCAATGAAGCTCATTAACATGTATGCAAATGAATGGAGATAAAACAAAATAAATCTTTTTCTCCTATTTGTAAAACAAAATATATATGCATAAATAACAAGGAAGACAAATACTTCTCCCCCTTAAGCAATGAAAACATGCATATAAACTCAAATACTTCTCCCCTTTTTGTCAATCATCAACAAAGGGTTCAAAGCAAAATCAAATCAAACAAATTTTTCTCCCCCTTTTTGTCAAAAACAAAGAGATCAAGAAGGGGTAAATCAATCAATAAAGATTTATATGCTATATACATTCATGAAGAGGAAGACGCTAAGTTAGCTTCCCTACACATATGCATTATATGAAGAAGGGATGACAAGTCCCAATTCACATAACACATATTATGTAATGCATAAGAGGAGATGTGAAGCTCCCCCTACACACGTATATCATATAAAGAAGAGTTGTCAAGCTCCTCAATTTATAATATACTCAACATGAATCTATATGTAAAAGAGATGTTAAGCTCTCCTTGCATATAGGAAATACAAATCAAAAATTTTGAATTTTTCTTAAACAAAAATTTAAAGGTATCAGAGCTCTTGTAAAACGAACAAATTTTAAGATACCAAATTGAAAATAATCATTATTGTAAAACATATTGATACCAATAGAAATTTAACAAATATGAAGTTGAAACATATTGATACCAATAGTAAACATAAAGATCAAAAATTTTATTTTTCATCATAAACTTTGTGCTTTTAAAAATGTGAACTAATTGTAAGTTAAGCACATGAAAATCATATATATGTATGAAAAAATGTACCAATTGAATTTGATACATACATATATAAGAAAACAAAATATGAGTATATACAAAAATTATCAATTTAGATACCAATTGAAAGAATCCAATGATACCAATTGACATAACAATAAGATCAAGTGTATATCTCATATAACAACCACCCTTCATATGCTCAAGATAGAAGATTTTCAATGAAGCATACAAGGCATAATCGTCCATCCATCCTCCCATTGATGGTAGATGTTTTCAAAAATAGATTTGAAAATATTTTAGCATTGAAAATCACTACCAAATGAAGAATAATAACTAGTTAAAATAATTTTTGAAAAACTAGTTAAAGATCCTTCAAAATCATGAAATCAAAGCATATGTTTTTCATAAAACACAACTAGATACACAAAAATTTAAGCACTCATGGTCTATAAGGCTCAAAATGATTTTAACAAAAATGTGAGTGTTAAATGATCATGTAAATAGCATTTTTATGAAAATAGTCAATGAAGCTCAAAAAGATCATAAGTCACATTTTTTTTATTCAAACAAACATGAAAATTAATTTTTCATTAAAACAAAACACACTTCTAGGTATATGTATGATTTATCCAATCCTAACAATACACATACATATCCCAAACATAAAAGAGTCTATCAATTGTATTTGCATGAAGGCAAGAGACTCACGGGTATACATGTATATTTATTAGATTTGAATTAAAAATACATATACATGAAGTAATAATCATAAAATTTGGCAAAGCATGTATAAATGAGGAAATCATCAAAACTAGGTTATACAATATAGTAGGTACAAATGAGCATGAAGTGCAAACATATATAAATCACGTGTAACTCACTATTTGTACATGTATAATACAAGTTTTGATAAAAACTACATCTAAGCATGATTTTATCACATGAAGCACATAAGAACATAAAACATGAACATGCTATGAATATCATGAATGAACAAGCATGAACATACCTAAAATAGGAGTTTAGAGATTGTTACCAACTCCAAAGCTCCAAACATGGTGGTCATTCCACCAAAACTTCCTTGATAGCGATACATCCATATATGTGTCCATCAAGTCCAAGTGCATCCACCATCAAGGCACCAAATCTCTCACGTCTTGTGAGAGCTCTCACCTACATCAAAAACAAAAGGTGGGGACTTTGGTACCAATTTTTTCTTGGGTCCACGGGGGTTAGATTTAATGGAACCCAACAATTTTTCTTAGCAAAATTTAAAGCATATATCTTATCATAACAAAATTTAGCTAAATGGCCTTTGCGGCCACAATGTGTACACTTGTACACCTTAGTATGCTTATGAGTATGATTGTGATCGTGGCGTGCAACATAAGCAAATGCATGATGAGAGTGATGTACAAGAATATGAGGAGTTTGTTTCTTTGCAAACAAGGACTCCAACCTAGTATGGTTAAATGCACACGAGTTCAAAGTTGAACTCAAACTATCTATTTTATTTTTCAAATTCTTAATCTCACTATCATCAATGGTAACATGTAAAGAGTAGTGAGAAATAAAATCATTTTTCTTCTTTTTAGAAACTTTTTCTTTTTCAAAAATTTTCTTCTTTAAAGAAGTGTTTTCTTGCAAAACAATTTCTTTTTGTTTTTCCACCAAAATAATTTTATCCTTCAAAATAGTGTTCCCTTCACACAAATCATTTAATTTAGACATAAGAAAAACATTTTCATCTTTCAAATCTTCTTTTTCTTTTTCTAAGCATGCAATGTTACTTCTAAATGTATCATGTTCTACATGCATGCAATCCAACTTCTTTTTCAAATTTTTATTATCCTTTTTAATCATGTCATATTTATTAAGCAATAATTGACAAAATGTAGAGAGCTCTTCATATGACATGTTATTATCCTCATCCTCGGATTCGGTAGTTACCTCAAGGGGTTATCCCCTTGGACCATATAACACAAATTGGAGGTGTTACTTCCAATGTCCGAATCGCTCCCCGCATAGTATTGATCTTTTTCGCCAAGGGAGCTGAGGGTATTCCATACTACAAAAGCCGAATCAAAGTTAGAAACTCTAGATAAATAAACATCATCTAGGGTAGACTTTAAAGCATGTAGGGCTTTTGTATTAGCCTCAATGTTCTTACCATTTAAACAATATGCATTATTAGTTGTGGCAAGATAAACATGATAACCTAGGGCTTTGAGGTACAAGGACATCTTCACCTTCCATATATGGATGTTAAGAATGTCAAACATGGGTGGTGACATGAAGTCCATGGTGTGTGTACAAAAAAGTGATTAGCCTAAAAATGAGGATCTTTAACTCTAGGTTGTTAGACCAAATCAGAGTACCAAGCTCTGATACCAATTGAAGGTTCACCTAGAGGGGGGTGAATAGGTGATGGCTAATCTAATGGTCACTTAGAGCCAATAATGCGGAAGCTAAAACTAATTATGACCTAATTAAATCTTTTACACTAAACACCACGTATAACCAAAGAGTGTTGCCGAATTCCCCGTGAAGGGTTCTGGACAAACTCCTCTAGATTCCCCTTGAATGGGTTGAGGTGCCGCGTTGGCTCTCTTGGTTGAATACAAGTGTTAGCAAACAAACCCAAGCAAGTATATCAATTTAAACACACAAGTATATCAAGCATGTAAATGAAAAGACAATAATTGAATGCAAGATATAAACAAGTAAGGGGGAGAGAGAGAGAGAGAAAAGGCAATCGCAAACACAAGGGTATGTTTCGAGGTTCGAGCACACTTGCTCTACATCCCTGCCTTCGACACACGAAGGATTTCCACTATGCAAGATCCCAATGGATCTCTCCTCGGTCCACAACACCTACAAACCCTCGGACTCCCTAGTCCCATATACACGCAATCCCCACAAGCTTGCCGAGGCCGCACCTCAAACAAAGAGTTCGCACCCGAACCCTAAACAACCACGAGCACACTTGCCTGTCTCCTCAAAGAACAAAGAAAAGATCTTTGGTGATCTAAACACTTTGATCACCAATAAAAACTCTCACTACAACACTCCTATAAGATGAATAGCTCAATGGATGCTCAAGTGTTTGTGTGAGAAAACAAGAAAAGAATCTTTGGTGAAAAACTCAAGAAAATCTCTTTTACACTCTTGATAAAACTTTCCTTTAGATAGGAAATATTTGCTCTCTATTTTGTGGAGAAAAACTTCTGAAAAGAGTGGAAAAAACTGGCTCTAAAACTATCTCCAAATCTTAAAGAAAACAGCCCCCAAATGACCCTTTATATAGAGTCTGAAAAACTAGCCGTTGGGGCTCTGTCAGAGCTGCCGGTCGACCCGTCCGGTCGACCGCCAACGGTCAGAAATCCGACCGTTGGAGCCACGGTCGATCGCCCGGGTCGACCGACCCACTGGAGCAGAGAGTCGAACTCTCTGTCGGTCGACCCGTACGGTCGGCCGAACTTTCCAGAGAGCAGAGCTCTCTGGAGCGGTCGACCCGTACGGTCGGCCGTCCTCCAGTGCACAAAGGCGTGCACATCTGTGCACGTCGGTCGACCGATCCGGTCGGCTGACTTCAGTATTAGTCGACTATAAATGTAGTAAGTCAACTTATCCGAAGCCTGAAACAATTTTCTGGGATTAAAAAGTTAGTCTTTTTGGCTCAAATAAAATCTCATAAAATACTTAAAAATCTACAAAAATAGTTAAACCAATATATTTTAATATACAAACATGCTTGCACAAAATCAAGGCATGTTATAAAAGATTGGACTATTTTTGTAACTTGGAAATATTTAGCTCATGATAAAAACAGTATTTTCCAAAACATGTTTTCTAAACTTTGATTTTCCAAAACATCTTCAAATACAAAAACAAGATATTATAACTTATTTTAAGGCATAGTGTGTATGGATATGATCCACTACACAATAAAGATGAAATATCTATGTTTTTAACATTAAGCTCTGAACTTGGTTTTGGTTTAAAAGATAAGCATATGAGAAACACCAAAAAACCAAACTTGTATTTTCTAAACTAGAAAATCTTTTGTAAAATAAAACTAACAAGAGTGTGTGTGCATGGTATACTTGAGCAATCCACCAACTACTCTATCCTTTACATTTTTAACTAAAACAAAAACAAAATCTTATACCTAGACACAAGTCTTCATCTTCTTAAAGTCTTCACTTGAAGGCTTCTCATCTTCTTGACTTGGTTCAAGCTTGATCCAAAAGCTCCTTGGATCACACCGTGCTAGCTCCAAATCTTAACATTTTATCCTTTGTTGAGCTATGCACCTACTAAGATCTTGATAATGAATCTGTCACTAATTAAACACAAGATCATTAGTAAACATAACTTCATGAGTTGATCATCATCAAAACTAGGGTGATAGGTCTTTGGGCCAACAAATAAATGTACTGCGACCTTGGTCGCAGTATAATTATTTCAAATAATTCGTTTTAACTTTATTTTTTATTTTTTCCCTTAGATTTTGTGTCGAATGGCCAATATCTCTAATGAAGAAAAAATTATGATTGACCTTCCTGTTGAAGGGGAAGAGAAGGAGGAAGAAGAAGCAGAAGATGAAGATGAAGAAGAAGAAGGAAATAGATATAATCAAGCTAACATCCCGTCTGATAAGGAACCAGAAGCGGCAAAAATAATTGAGCAAGAAGAGACGAGTGAGCAAGAACCAACTTTTACAGGTTTTTTGCCACCACAACGGGATGAACAAGCTAAAGAAATTGAAGAGTTGAGGAATAAAAATCAGTACTTGATAGAATATGTATCTCAGCTTGAAAGAAAAATTGAAAAAATGGAGACTGAGAACAGAATCAAGGCTGAATTAAAGAAAAAAAGAAGAGAAATAAGAGAGAAGAAAAAGTTAAAAAAGCAGCAGAGAAAATTAAAAGTGAAAGAAGAAGAGCTGCTAAGAGCAGCCGCTGCTGCGATGGAGAAGGAAAAGGAGAAGAGAAGGAGTGAAGAGGAGAATGAGGGAAGAGGAGGAGAAGGAAAAAGAGAAGAGAAGGAGTGAAGAGGAGAATGAGAGGAGAATGAGGGAAGAATAGGAGAAGGAGAAGAGGAGGAGGGAAGAGGAGGAGTAGGAGAAGGAGGAGAGAAGGAGGGAAGAGGAGGGGCAGGAGAGGAGGAGGAGGGAAGAGGAGGAGAATAAGAAGAGAAGGGAAGAGGAGGAGAGGAGAAGGGAAGAGGATGAGGAGCAGAAGAGGAGATTGTAATGGAGAAGAAGGAGAAGGAGAAGAGAAGGAAAGAAGAGGAGGATCAGGAAAAGGAGAAGATGAGGAAGTTAGATGAGGAGAAGAAGAGGCAGGAGAGGATGAAAGAAGAGAGGAGAAGGAAAAAAAGGAGAAGAGGAGAAGAAGCAGAAAATAATTATGGAGCAGATGGAGAAGCAGGCTGAAGAGAAGAAGAAAAAATTTGGAAGAGGACGAAAATATGGGTTCTGAATTTATTGTAAATATTCCTGGGGAAGATATCCCCAATTTTTCTTTGAATATAACTCAACAGATTCAAGAACTCCAAAGAGATAGAGCTTCTGAAGAAAAAATTCAAGAACAAACTCCGGTTCAGAAGCAATCCTTAAAAGGAAAAGTTTTAGATTACTCTAAAGGAACGATAGAAAGGGGAGTCAAAGAACGGAAGCGTGCTGAAAGAGATCGCGATGACTCCGACTTCGTTTATCCAAAACAGAAGAAGAAAATAAATGAACATCCTCTTCGACAACCTGCGGCTCTGAGTTCTGACGCTGGTTTCGGCGACAAAGAGATTACCCCCACTCATCCAAAATCGAGGGAATTGACCGAAACCACAGCATACAGAATTCTGCAGCCCCATCAATAAGCTTTTATAAAAAATTTCTTGGACAAGGACTTCTCTGAGTAAGTTAATTATTTTTATTATAAATCATATCAAAAAACTATTATGTATATATATAACAACTACAATTTAATTACTAACTTTGTTTTGAATATCTTGCAGTTCTACTGCATATCAGGATATCGACAACGGAATCATTGTTACGAAGAATGACATTGAGGACCTGATGTTCAGTAGAGACTTAGATGCGAATATAATTCATTTCTACATGCAGCATCTAGAGAAAGGAGGAAGATTAAAAAGTATATTATTCCGGAGCGAAGCTTGGGTAAATATCTATTTTCTCCTTTACGGTTTAATGTAATATCAATTTCCTAATTAATTTGGTGAATTAAATCTTTGAATGTTAAATATTCTAGTAATGTTCTTTGTTGATGTTTAGGCTTAACGAATGTACTGCGACCAAGGTCGCAGTTTATAATTAAATTAATTCACCCCAATATCAATTTACAATGAAGTTACGACTGTGGTCGCAGTTCCTGGCGGCAGTCTTAATCAACAACAACACTGCGACCTTGGTCGCTATGCGTCCTAATATAAAAGTAGCGGCTAACTAATCTACTTGGACTTAAGTCGCAGTCCATGATAATATTAATCACCACGAATATAATTTTAGTAATCAAAAGTATGCGACCTAGATTGCAATTCCTGGCGGTCTTTATCAAAAATAACAATGCGACCTTGGTCGCTGTATTTATTAATATACAATTGTGTTAATTAATATACACTGCGACCATGATCGCAGTCTGTTGTGTTGATGTAATGACTTCTAATTTTCATACCAAAATTTTTATACTTTAAATTCTTTTTTGTAATTTATTTTCTTTGTTGTCCGCAGCACGGTGTTGTATCTAAAAGTAAAGATCTGGAGGATCATTTCATCAAGCAGAATCTGTTGAAAAACTGGGCAGACGATGTGCAGTACATGTTCTTCCCGATGAATCACAAACATAGTGCCGACGAGCCCGGATTTCACTGGACCTTGTTGGTATTTGATTGCCATACAGAAGAGTGGATTTTTTACAACTCTTTGGTCCCAGCTGAAAAAACTAGTAGTATATTAAAGCTTTATCAAAAAGATGCAAGAATAATGGTGAGTTGAAATTTATTATTTTGATTATTGGAAACTTACATTTAATTTGATTAATACTGTTTTTTGTTCTATTGACATTGCAAAAGAAAGATTATTACAGATTTTTGAGATTGATTTGAATAAATTAATGAGAAAAATAAATATAAATACACAAGATGCCCACAACAAGCAAACAGGTATATGAAATTTTGACATCTCCTTACCTATCATATTTTCTACCTTTTTTAGTACGAAAATATAATTTCATTTAATGATTATTCTCTACAAATTTTAGTGTTGATTGCGCTCTATATGTATGCAAGTACATAGAAAATATAGCATTGGGTAGTCCATCAACTGTTGATACTGTTACGGCTGCTGACGTACAGAGACTAAGAAGTGAGCTTGCATACATGATACTTGCAGATAGAGAGAAGAGTTGAGATGAAGAAATAGAAATGATACGAAGGATGGAATTTGATGACTGACAGTGGGCAATTTATTGATATAACACATTTTTTTATTTATAAATGTAAAAATAATTGCAATTCATTCAATTTTTTTTGTTTTATTGATTTAATTTATAAACATTTTTATACATTTATTTATTATAAATTCAATTGATTATTTTCAATTTACATTTGTTACACCGTGCATTTTACTATTGCGTGCTGATCTTAGAAACAAACGTTCGTTCAGCAGTTGTATTGCGACCAAAGTCGCAGTAATGACCTGTTTTAGTTACAACGTTTCCTTATATTGCGAAACTGTAATCGAGACAGTGATCATGGTCGCAGTTACTTAATCATTTATCAGTTCCCAATGCGACTGTGGTCGCAATAATGAATTGTTTTGGATTACAAAGTAATTTAATGTAAGACAGTATTAACCTTTAAACTGTTTTGGATAACTGAACAGTCGCCTAGGAAGTATACAATTTTTGGTAAAAGGTAGAAAATAAATTTTGGACATGTTCACGTAGTTTGAGAGCTTAAACCTTTTGGTATTCCATGATTAAAAGTATATAAAGGGGTATCAGGACAGGATTATAAACATACTAAATTTGTTTTTCTCAAACTCGTTACTTTCAATATTAGGAATCAGATTCAAAAATGTCTTCTCCACCGTCTTCACCGGAAAGAAGCCAATCATCTAATGATAATTGGATGTATAGTTCTGATGCGATGCCTCACTACGGGTCAGAGGATGAGCTTGATACAGACGACCCATTCTGGGAGTTCATTGATGAACCAAAATACATACATGAAGACGAAGAAAGCGAAGAGGAGATTATTGAAAAAGAGGTGGAAGAGACGGAAAGCGATATGGAAGACGAACACGGTCATAATCTTGATGACGAATCTGATTATGATGGTGATGAAGAGAAGGATTAGATTAGAAGTTTAAAATTTGTATTTTGTATTTTTATATATATATATATAACCCTTTTTTCTAAGGTTAATTGTGTGAATTATAGTTTTGACTACTTAGTCTTGGTTGAAATGCTGTACATTTGTCACAAATTTTATTTCACCGAACTGCGACTATGGTCGCAGTTATGAAACTGGTGAACACATCCAGACAATGCGTTCAAATGGGCAAAAAAGGTCGACACTGCGATCAAGGTCGCAGTTTAATTTATGTTCAGTGCACTAAAGCTAAAATATAGGACGAAAATGTAGAAATGAAAGTTACAATTAAAGTTAAAGGGAAGGCTGCGACTTTAGCCAAAAAATTAAAAAAAAAATTCCGTCAGGAAGCTGCGACTCTAGTCGCAGTGAACGAGCTGTTATATATACGGAAAAAGTCAATATTCAAATGTGTAAATATCGATGCGACCATTATCGCAGTGGTACTTTACGTTGAGTGGAATCTAAAAAAGAACATAGTGCTAAAATTGTCGAAATTATAATAGTGCGGAGAATATTCAACTATATTCAGATGTTACAATAATATAGCAAGAGAGGGGGGCAATATTAAGAAGGAAACAAATCAATTTCAGCGATATAGGAACACTGCGACCACGGTCGCAATTAACCACGTACACTGCGACCAAAGTCGCCGTCTACGTTATATTAAATAGAAATTAAACTATATAGGAGAATTTTGTAACATAAAGACTTTAAAGTACAACTAACTACAATAATAGTATAGAAGAAATCAATAAATGAGAATAAAATCTGATTATAATGACACGCCAGTGTCAGACTGCGACATGAATCTCTGTACACTGTGCGACTCAGGTCACAGTTCATGTAAAAGTGAAGACTTTATTTCTTCAAGATGGACGCATCCCAAACCTACTTCTTCTGCCATTAAAAAAAGGAATAGTAAGAATTTTAAACATAAATCATTATAAAAAATTGTTTAACAGGTTTAATGTAATACCAGTAACGGACAACCAGTCCTGTAATGGCCCAGCTCTTGACAGTTACCACATCTTCGATGCTTAACTTCCTTCTGATATATACAATCTTCAAAATCAGACTTAAGCCTGGATGCAGCTCTAGGCCTCCCCTTGGTAGGACCAATTGGATCACGTATATTAAATTCTTCACCATCTCGCAGAACGACAACGGATCCACTGGAACCAACTATAGTTTTAGGCTGTGATGAATGATAATTTCCTGACATGGCTCTGTATTCACTAGTGATTTCTTCGGCAAATCTTTCCAAAACTGCCTCCAATTTTGAAAGATGGATATCAGAATCAGCGACCATCTCAAGAATTGCATTAAATTTTGAACGAATTGTCCACAATCTAGCCGTCCGTGGAGTGCCTTGACTGGGAAAAGGCCTGATACCATTTTCAATTGCAACGTTTTTGTAACGAGCATCCAACCTCCATCTCTGAAGTATATATGATTCCGGTATATGTGTAACGTGATTGCGCCACAAAATACACAGAATATGTCTACATAGGATACTCTCTGTTTCAAATAACGAGCAACTACAAGAAACATGAAGTTCCTCACGCTTATCATAACTGACCTTTTCCCAGCTGTCTTTTGGTTCTGAATAATCACCAACCATATATTTTGATCCAGGTTTGTCATGCTTCAACTCTTCTGAAAACAGTGTCATTACAACTGCCCATTCCTTTTGGAACAACTGAAAAATCTTCGGTGTATACAACTTCGAAACCTGTATCTCATATGGATTCGATGTACAGTTGGGCAAAAAATTCAAATCCCAAAAATCTTATTGAGATTCAGAGGTACGACGGGCAGCAACAGCTTTATCATATTGGTGAACAAATTCCACTAGTTTCGTGTTTGCATTAACAAAACCATCAAAGAAGGAATTAATACTCTCGGACCTCTGACTGGTTGTCATTCCAGCACAGAAAACATCCTTGAGATATGCATTAACCCAATGTCCACGCAGCCTGTACATCTTCAACAACCAACTGTCTTCTTCTTCTTCTAAATGATATTTTTTATTCATCAGACGCCATCACTCCTCGCACGTGCTTATATCACGGGAGGTGTACCAATCATGGAAATCGGAGACCATATCTTCTCCATACTTGTTTGTCATTGGGATTTGTTGCTCAGCAATATGTTTCCGCACATGCCAAAAACAGTAACGGTGTCGAGAAGTTGGGAAAACAATCTTGATGGCGTCATCAATCTGCGCATCCTGATCAGTAATAATCAGCTTCGGTTCAACTCCATGCATGCACTTGAGCCATTTTTGGAATAGCCAAACAAACGTATCCCTCTGCTCATCAGCAAGCAATGCACAGCCGAACAAAATTGACTGCCGGTGATGATTTACTCCAGTGAATGGAGCAAATGGCAAGCTCAAGTGATTAGTCCTGTATCTTGTGTCAAAAACGATCACATCACAGAACCTCAAATACGAGGAAATAGCTCTTCCATCAGCCCAAAAAATGCTTCTAAGTGTGCCCGCGTTATCGACTTCACTTGCAAAGAAGAATTCTGGATCGGTCTCTGTTGGCCCAAAGGCCTTCCACTCTAGTTTTGATGATGATTAACTCATGTAGTTATGTGTACTAATAATCTTGTGTTATTTAGTTTCAGATCACTAATCAAGTTATTAGTTGGTGAAAACTTCCACACATCTTTCACAAGTTGATTCAAGAGCCCGAGCGTCAAAGATCATATATAGCACTTGCTCGGTGGATCAAGGAGTTTTGGGATCGAGTCGGCTTGGAGATTGCGTTCTACAAGAAGACTTCGGTACCATAGTTTAGTTTTGTGTTTAGATCCAAATTTGTAAAGATTAGAATAGTATGATAATGCTCAAGTTCACAACACGCACGTTTCATGTTTTGAATATTGGTTTTTGGTTTTTCGGTTTTAAGTTTAACCGATCTTGGTTTTCATGAATAGATAGATCAAAACAAGTTTACATGGTTTGATGTATATATGATTTGTTCTATATACATGCATGCTTTAATTTCCTAGACAAACTTAGTTTTTGACTTACTTATTCATATGTTTTATGTTTTGGTATTTTTGACAAAACATAATTTGGAATTATTGACAAAAACATGGATATATATATTTGTTTCATGTATATTGGATTTCTATCCATATGCATCATGCTTCAAAATGTTTAAATATCATATTTTTGTATTTGGAAGAGTTTTGGACAAAACGTATTTTCTATTCAAAATCCAAGTTTTAGAAAATACAGTTTTTGGTTTTTGGTAAAAATGATAGGAGACAAAAATAGTTCATATTGATTGATATTTGAGCTAAACTTTTTACCACATATTTATATATCAATGCAAAATGATAAAACTATTTTTGGTGATTTTTAGAAATGATAAAAGAATTTTTAAATATGTTTCTAACCCAGTTTTCTGTTCCTGGCTTCACCAGTCGACTAAGTCAACTGACCAAGTCGACTAGGATGAAGTCGGTCGACCGGGCCGGTCGACCGACATGCACAGATCTGTGCACATTTGGAGACACTGGGACGGTCGACCGGACCGGTCGACCGGACTGAGAGCAGAGCTCTCTGTTTGTTTGGGTCGACCGGGGCGGTCGACCGGTAGCTGCCAACGGACAAAAATTGACCGTTGGGCGGTCAACCGGACCAGTCGACCGGCAGGGTTATTTTGGCAAAAACTGCTGCCAACGGCTAGTTTTCAGATTTGCCTATAAATACCCCTTTGGCAAGAGTCTTTCTCTAAGATTTTTTTGTGCGAATTTTTCCTTACTCTCTGGTGTTTTCACAGCAATTAAAAGAGGTTTTTGAATTCAAATTGAACAATCTTTTTGGTGTTTTTATTAGGGTTTGAAAACCAAAGAAAAGGGATTTTTGGGAAAAGTTTTGTTTGAATTTCACTATCTTCATTTTCTACCATTTCCCAAAGATTTTCTTTGAGTTGCTGGTTTCAAATCCTTGGTTTTCTCCACACTTGAGCAAAAATCTACTATCTTCTCTATAGGGTCTTTGTGTGTGGGAAAAGAGATTGTTTGTGGTTGTTGTTGAACCACCAAGTTGTAAACCCTCTATACTTTGCTTTGTGCTTTTCCCTCTTGGGTTGAGGAGGTTGTTTGTGCAAGTGGTTTGTATCCCTCAAGTTGTGAGGTGATCCTTGCTTGGCTTTGTGCTAATCCCTCGGGTTGTGAGGTGATTGTTTGTTAGCTTGGAGTTGTGCCTCAAGGAGGAGGTTGTGTTTGTAAGGAGAGGAGTTGGGTACTCCTTATATTGTGATTGCCCCAAATCCTCGGTGGAGGTTCTCTTTGTGGGAGTCCTTTGTGGACAAGCTAGTGGACTTAAAATCCTTCTGGGTGAAGGCGGGGATGTAGAGCTAGGTGCTCGAACCTCGAAACATATCTTGGTGTTTGCGCTTGTTCATTGACTCTTACTCTCTCTCTCTCTTTACTTTGTGCCTTGCATCTATTCATATTGCTCATACATACTTACATGCTTGGCTTGGTTGTGTGCATCTCTTGTTGAAATTGCAAATTAGTTTTTAATTCCGCATTGAGTTGACTAGATTAGCATAATCACCTATTCACCCCCCCTCTAGGTGATCTTTCAGTCTCGACTTTCTCTTGAAAATATTTGATAATAGCAATAAACTCATGGCCGCAGTTATTTCTACGTTGACTAGTAAAATCAATAACTTGTTGCGGGCTCACTTCTTCACAGCCTTCTCCATGGCTCATTGCATTCATAACGCGAGAAATATTTGAAGGCCGCATTCCCACAGCAACCAGATTGCTCATAATGCTTCTGCTAATCTTTGAACGATGAGTCTGGTGAGAGTAATGGTGATGTACCTTATCGGGGCTTGACAATTCATGTGAATGAGAATCAACAAATTTTGTCATAACCCAATATCTTCTATCAAAAAGAAAACGAAGACGGACATGCATCTCAGCAGGACAAGCTACTCTAGTGTCAATTCGATGATGCACTGTAAGCCCCTCTTGTCTTTTGTCACACAACTTCTTCAAACCTTCCTTGTTGCAGCAAAATTTTCTGCAAATAACTTCATGAGGAGGCTTCTGTGACTTATCTATTCCTTTTCTTCTCACACCAAAACCTCTGTTCCTTGCATAAGAATTGTAGAAATTGTATGCTTCCACATCCGACAGGAACTGTTTCCCTAGAAACTTATCTGAGCTTCCAGACATTTCTCCATGTGCATTCATATCCTACAAAAAACAATTAGACGAACTACATGAATATAAATATTTTTTAGATATCACACGTCTAAAATATAATTTATATAACTGCGACCAATGTCGCATAGGTAATGAAATCTATATAACTTCTTACTATAAGACTGCGACCTAAGTCGCAGTTATCCGTATGAGAAGAATTTTTAAAAAAACAGAATAATAAATGTACAACAATCTAATGAATATATAAAATGGATATAATTCACATAAAAACGTGTAAGAATTATGACAACAAAGAATGAGACTTGGGTCGCAGTCACAAAAATCCAACTGCGACCGTGATCGCTGTTCTAAACAGATTGAAATAAGTGATTATTCTATTCTGTAAAACAAATTATAGTTCGAACAAGGAATGCGACTTAGGTCGCAGTCAGAGAAAAAAGATTTCACAGCCGGAGAATATTTTCAAATAAGATTGCGACCGTGGTCGCATTTCTGAAACTTTAAAACATGTGATTATAGGTCGCAGTACCACATAGACTAAAGAGAAAAATTCTATATTTAAGAAATATCGGGAAAAAAATTGACACAATTAAAACCTGTTGATTGGCATGCGAAGATGTCAACCCTTCAATATTTTTAATATTCTGAGAGAAAGTTGAACCAAATGATATATCTTCCATATTTAGATCGCCAGATAGACATCGCTTACGACTGCGAACAGAATTTGCAGGGGAAGTAGACTGCTCGGACGTCGACATTAAATATTTTGGACAAAAAATTGCTCTGAAAAGAGTTTATATTTTCAGAAAAAAGTTATCGCAGGCTGAAAAGGAGAACCTAAATCTGACAAAGAGAGGTAAGGAAATAGGGGGAAAAATAATTTATAAACAATAACCTAAATCTTATAAAGAGCGGCAAAAAAAAGAGGGAATAATAATAATAAACAATAACCTAAATCTGACAACGAGCGGTCCAAAATTGCCTTGTGGGCAAATAATAATAAACAATAACGAAAGTTACCGAAAGAGTAGCTTTTCATAAGGGGTATTTAGTAATTTAACTTCTTCCTATAAGCGGGCCCAAGTTAGTGGGGTGACAAATATTGAGCCACGTCACCGCAGGCTGAGAGAGTTCTCTCAGCCGCATGCTGATATACATTTTTCTATATATATATATATATATATATATATATATTAGCAATGAAATAAATGAGAGAGGGTAAGAAAGTTCAAACCAAGCCAATTGCAAACACAAGGAGTTGTTATCAATATTTGAGCCACTTACTCGACGTCTCCGCCTTCACCGCAATGAAGAATTCCACTATAATCAATTTTGATTACAGCTGAGTTTGATCCCGCAAGATCTGGAGCTGCAACTCTAACTTACTACCCTCCTTTTAAGAGGAACTATCAATGAATAGGATTACAAGACTTGGTGATCTTCATAAAACCGCAATGCTTTATTTTACATCTTTCCTATAGCTTAGAAGAGGATTGATGGCTCAAGAAAAAATGTGAGAAAAGTGGAGAAAATAAGATTGAATAACACTGAAAACTTTTGAACTTGAAGGTTTTTTTTTGTTGCAAAAACTTGATTTTCTTTTTCAAACTTGTATATATAATACTCTCTATCTTATTTATAGGAGTAGGTTAAAGACCTATCTTCAGCAAATCCCAGCAACAAAAAAAACATGTTTAAAAAAATTAAAATTGTGAAAAACTTATTTGAAATGAATCTGGACTTCTTTGAATAGAAAAATAGTCGTTATATAGCAAAACAGGCATGTTTGACTGCTAGCGATCGACCGGGTGGTCGACCGACTAAGATTAATATGAGTTAGACATTGTCATCGGTTGACCGGGTGGTTGATCGTCTAGAGTGGCACTCTGAGCTCAAAGCAGAGCTTAGTACTAGCGGTCGACCGGCGGTCGATCGGCCAGAGTAGCACTCTGAGCTCAATATGGCGGTCTACCGGGCGGTTTACCAGCCAGTGCGTGCCAAAATTAGGGCTAAGCCAGCGGTCGATCGGCCTCAGAGCTAAAGGCCAATGCACAATTCTGTGCACAACCAGTCCACCGAATGTTTGACCGACAAAGCCTTTGCTCTGCCTAGTGGCCGAACGTGCGATTAATCGGCAAAAGCTCAAAACAAGAGAACTTTTTTTAAATCTATTTGATAATCTTTCAAAATATGGTTAAAAGTCTTTTGAAAAACATAACTTTGAAATTATTTTAAACTTTGTGTATGTGTGATATCTTGAGCACTAATCCACTGCAGTAAACTTTAACAAAATAAAAAAAAATCTTACACAAGAAAATTACAAGAATAAATTTGGTCTTCAAAAACTTCAAGTAGACATCTTCAAATATATTTTCTTTAGACTAGAGTCCATTTACTTGAATCTTCTTTTGAAGCTGAAACTTTCACTCTTGAAACCTGTGTACTAAAAATACTTTTAAGATAATTAGTACCATAAGTTACATGAGCTTTAGAATCATCAAAATAAAGAGTGATTGTACCCTTAAGGACAACAAGAAGGAGAAGTGGGGACATGACGGCCCTGTGGGGCCCATCCGAGAGACCGTCTAGAAACGTAATCAAGTTCCATCCCAGCAAAGTTGTAGCAGACCTTGGTTATTTTGTTAAATCTCGAATATGAATTAATTAATCTCAACAGTTATTCTCTTGAACTATATTCAGATTTAAAAGTTTGAATTAATTATAATAATAAGTATGAGCTATCTCTATGTATCTAAATTAATTTTCACGCGAAACCTGACATAGTGAGTGACATTTTTTTTATTATAGGATTGTGAATTTTGTTAGGGGCGGAGCAACCAACAATCGTTGAATAGGTCATTAGTCAAAAGAAATTGCGTGTAGAATTGAAATGAGAAGTGGCACCAAAAACTTGGTGTCCATAGACCCGAAAGACTTTGTCCAAATCGGGCTCAGGTTGGCTTTAACCCGTGAAGGATCGTGATGGTCCTTCGCGTTGTGAACCGTCCATCATAACTGATAGACTGTCCGGAACGAGAGAGAAAAGAAAACATGCTTGTGACGGGGTCCATAAAACGTGTTTTTTCCTTTCTCCTATTCCTAACCGTCCATCAGCTGTGATGGACGACCCACGGAGCGAAAGACCATCACCTGATCCTTTGCGTGTTGGAGCTAACCCACAGCAAAAGCAAGAAGAGAAGGGGGAAAAAACCTAAAAATTTTCTGGCTCTTCAACCAATTACAATCACTGATCCATCTGCTCAATGATCGATGCATTTATTCGAATGCCACCCCAGCACATTGCATTATTTTGTAACACGACATATTTGTAACTTTAGGATTAATACACAGATCATCAACACACAACTGAAGATAAACTGATGGGCATAATAACAGCAGTCAATATAACTAGCAATAATTCTCCAGTTTCTAGCGGCTCATGGCTGATTGGACCATCGGCGGCGCCATCCCCATCGCCGGCTGCCCCGTCCTCCCCTGCCTCTCCATGTTCGCATGCCATCCTGCAAGATCCCGAGAATTACCAAACAGAATTTACTCAAAATAGAGAGAATAAAACAAGATTCATGGAGTGTATGCATGCCAATATTCATGTCGAACCCCCGCGTCTTGAGCTCTCTGTACTCTTGGCAGAGCGCGCAGGTCTCGCAGCAGCAGTGAACAAGGCAATCGTTGCAGGGGCTCTCGCGAAGCGAGTACTGTCCCCTCATCTTTGATCGGTAGAAGCACGAGTATATGCATTGGCACCCAGTCAAGCATAGTATCAGCGTGTACAGGGCACCGCTCGCTCCACATGCTGCAAGTACATAACACCAGATTGAGTCATTGCGTGGAAACTGAATCTGTTTGTTTGATCGAGAAGAAAGAGACTTACAGGTCGAGCCTCTGTCAATGATCTCAGCGATCTGGCCGAAGGTGATGCAGGGGCAGAGACAAGTTATGCAGCCTGCAATTACATGCACATGCATACCCCCATCAGATAATTCTAGAATTATATATCGCAACATATGTTGGAATTGAGTGATGGATGATGAGTCAATTATTACAGTTTCCGACATCATCGAAGCAATCGCAGAGGCCAGTAGACCACGCCGCCGGGGGGCCCTGAGACTGGGTTTGAAAAGCAGAGTTCGTCGGTGGAGGGTAGAATTGGTTGGTTGAGTTCACCGGGAAGCCGGTCGCTGCCGGCGGAGCCTGTGTTGGAGGAGGCGGCGGCGGGGCGTAGTATGTGTTGTTATCAACTTTGGGATACATTTTGAGATTGAGGGCGAAACAGAGAGCAGCCAAGGATTGAATTTGGGATTACAATTAGAATTGGATTTGCATTGCAGAAGAGGGAGTGCTTGTTATAGACTTGTAGACAAGTGGACGCGGGATGAATAGTCGTTGAACCGGTCATTACGTCAATTAATAATACGGCCTATCGTTTTCTATGGACAAAATTGGTGGCTATCCCAAGGCTTTGTTCAGTGCATGGATGTGGAAAATAGTGAAAAGACCAAGACTTGTTCAAGCAAAAAAATAACTAATATACCACCGTCGTGAGAAACTGGTCGGTGACGATGGCATGGCTGAGAGAGAGAGAGAGGAGGGCGGAGAGAGAAGGTGAGAGAGAGAGGGGAGAGGGGAGGGAGATATAGAGAGAGGGAGCGGGGGGAGAGGGACAAGGGGAGGCGGAGAGGGAAAGAAGGGAAGAGTATGTTGCAATAAACTGATATGCTCTGACACCATTTGTTGGTATCAGTGTGGCGGAAAAACGAAAGTCGGATCGCCGTGTAATGTGAAGAAGAAGAGATAAGATATTCCAAAGTAGAAAAATCTAACATACAATTTAACATGATTCCACCGTTCAAACAGATCGTGTATACGTCCACGAGAGAAGGGAGAGAAACTTTATTAAAACTTTGAAGAAGTACAATGAGAACACTCACACCTCTCGCTAAGAAGATTACAAGTTTTTGAAGGACGACTAGAACAATGAACTCTTATGGCTAAAATTTCTCTCACAAATTTTTCTGTTTTTCTTAATTATTGAATAATACATTAAATGTCACCCCCAGTGGGTTATTTATAATCCATAGGATCATTATAATCCTATATAAACTCCAACAATACGAACAGCACCGCCTCAGAAGAAAAGAAGACTCGAGTTGAATGCAAACTGCAATCAGAACTGCAAAAGAAAACTGCCAGCAGTGCAATTAGTTGACTAACCTAAATTATTAGTCGACTAATCATGCTCAGTTGACTCTGCAGTGTAGCCATTCTCCTTTTATGTTATTAGTCGACTACTGAGATGTCATTAGTCGACTAATCTGTGCACCGACTATGCAAATCTGTCCGTTCTTGATCTCTGAAGTTTTTGTCTACCTCAATTATGTATTCGAGTCAAAATCTTAATAATTTCCCCTTGATTTGAATACGTCGAGGTCCGAGAATAGCCATCATGTTTCATGTGCCCATATCAACGCACAACTGAACAACTCTTGACTTCAATTCCATCTCACTCGCGCTTCTTCATAACTCCCTTATGGGGTTCACAACTTGATTAGATCGAACAATTTAGGCCCGACTTGAACTCGATCACCCAACGATCTACTTGATCCACGCACGATTTATGACAATTTGCTCCAATACAAAAGTAATGATCTGGACATTCCTGTTGTGTCTGGCGCTGTCTAGTCCCAATTTTCCTTTGGGATAAAACTGAGTATCCGAGATCGAAACCATCATAGTCTCCGATTGTTCTACAACCTCCAATCTTGAAGCCGAGAATAACTGCAATCCACCAAATGTAAGTTCTGAATCTCGCAACATGTAAACATTGTCGACACGCTCAGCCAGAAACTTCACTTGGATATCTTTAGAAACTTCTATAAGATCACTTTTAGAACTGAAATTGTACACTTTTTCATGTAGGGTTCCAAGAGAGTAAAGATTGTATCTTGATTAGGGAACACGATGAACGCCTTGTAGTGTATTGATGCATCCATTATGAGAACAAAATTGGGATAATCCTTCGCCAGTCGCCTTGCTCGCAGCAGAATTTTTCATGAAGACCTCTCCCCTTTGAACCGAAGTTCATAAGGAGAACATCTTTCTATTGAAACTGATATGTTGTGAACATTCAAAATCAATGATCCATTTATCTTTGTTACTGACAGAATATGTAATAGATAAAACATCACACTTATCTTCATCCCCTTCAGCCAGTTCAGTGGTATTAACTTTTTGTTGTTTATTTTTGTGAGTCCAACAATCAGCTCTTGTATGTCCCTTCTTGTGATTCCATTCGCACATCAATTCTTCTGTTTTAGGTTACTCGTTAAACTTTCATTATTACTCTTCTCTTTTAGAAAGAAAACTTGTCTGGAATCATCGTAATGAGATTCCACCATCAACTGCTTATCAATTTTGTTTGTTTGTAGATATTTTTTAACTTCATTGACCTTAATAGTTGATTTGTCTTCATAGATGATAGATTCCTTAAAGATTTTATATAAAAAAGGTAAATAACACAATAACAGAAGTGCTTGATTCTTATCTTCTATCTTAAAATATATCTTATCTAACTCATTATAATAAAGGTGCACTCTGCAATGTGAGACTTGATAGATGTACTTTCATACATGTAGAGAAGAAAGAGACGCTGCTTCTGAATCAACCAATTCACCAACAACTTCTTCAGATAATGATCCTGAAGTCGCTCCCACAGCGAGAATGTTGTTTTCTCCAAAGAAAACTCATCCAACGTTTCGTCCGCCAAGCAAAGTTGAATAGCCGTTAAGGTTTCTCATCCAACTCCTGTTAAGTTTCTTTCTTCATTTTTTTCAGGCTTTTTCTCCTTCCCAAGTATTGTTTTCTTCAAGCCGCTCTTGGTCATAATGGCGTTCATCCTAATATGTCACCTGCTGAAATTGATAACACTATCGAGTTTCTGAATATCAAACTTAATTGCAGACATTCTCACATTGACCTTGCTCTGATATCGATTGTTGCTACGAACTGATATGCTCTGATACCAATCATTGAGATCGGCACAGGAGAAAAAGAAAAGTCGAATCGCTGTGCAACGTGAAAAAGAAGAGAAGAAGAGATATGATATTCCGAGGTAGAGAGAGCCAATATACAATTTATCATGATTTCACTGATCAAACAGATCGTCTGTACGTCCACGGGAGAAGAGGGAGAAATTTTATGAAAATGTTGGAGGAGTACAATAAAAGACACTCACATCTCTCGCTAAGAAGATTGCATGCCCTTTGATGACCGCTTATAACATCGGACCCTACTGACTAAAACTTCTCTCACGAATCTCTCTCTTTTTCTTAATTATTAAATAATATATTGAAGGCCACCCCCAAGAGTTACCATAGGATCATCCTAATCCTATACAAAACTCTAATAATATGAACAACACCGTCTCAGAAGAGAAAAAACTCGAATTGAACTCAAATTGTA
Organism: Agave tequilana; assembly: GCA_038442645.1. Taxonomy (NCBI): domain Eukaryota; kingdom Viridiplantae; phylum Streptophyta; class Magnoliopsida; order Asparagales; family Asparagaceae; genus Agave; species Agave tequilana. Next base: position 57,832 of record JAVJIF010006071.1, on the reverse strand, counting down.
ATCAGAACCGCAAAAGAAAACTGCCAGCAGCACCATTAGTCGACTACTCTAAATTATTAGTCGACTAATTATGCTCATTAGTTGACTATACAATCGACTAATCATGCTGAGTATAGTCGACTACTGAGATATACTCATTCTCTATTTGTTTCATTAGTCGACCACTGAGATGATATTAGTGAACTAATATGTGCACTGACTGTGCACACACGTTCGTCCTTGATCTCTAAAGTTTTCGTCTACCTTAATGACGTATACGAGTCAAATTTCTAGCAGAGGGGAGAGACGGAGAGCCAGAGAGGAGATGGGGAAAAGGGAGCTGGCAGGCGACGGATCAGAGTAAGGGAAGGTGAGGCGGAGAGCGAGAGAGAGGGAAGACGGACAGATGTACACACCAAATTTGTAAAGAAATCACGTGAAAAAAACTCTCTTCAGTCAATTTTGATAAACAAGAAAAGAAAATTAAAAAAAATTCAAGAATTTATGATTATTATTCTTTTAAATTTTGTAGTTTAGCAATCAAGTTGTTTGGCCCCGTTGCACATGCGCGTCATTATTCGGGAGTCGAGACAACCACCCATTGTTTTCCACGCGGAACGCGGTCCGCAAATTAATTGTTGTCGCGTCTGAGTTCAAGTCTGGGAGAGAGCCTTATCTTATATATTCTTTTAAGTTGGTGGTCATTATTCAATCTTAAATAATTAAATAAAGGCAAAACAATTGACGTCAACGAGACTTTGATATACAATTAGCAACCAAACAAGTGAGGGCTGACGTGGACAAAGGACATGGTTGCCTTACGTTTGGTCAATGTCACTTGATGTCGTCACCAATTCATGAGCTGTTTAAATTGATCGATCTAATTGAGCCACCATTGCAAAAATGCTATAGCATCGTGATTGTGATCCACTTGATATTCAGGTCCTGTTTGTTAGGGTTGAGGAAGTGAGGGAGTAGTAATAGTTTTCTTTGGAGCTTGAGAATGTCAGTAAGTTTTTGGTGTTTGGATGTTGTTGAGAATTGTGATTTGAAAAATTTTATGTCTTTTCCGGTGTTTGGATGGTAATGTGAAAGCGGAAGTAGAAAAGTTGACCACAAAATAGACCGTAAAATAATATTAAAATAAAAATTAATTAAGAAAAATAAAAATTAGACTGTAATAGAATGCAAGTAAGATTTATATGATCACAAAATTAATTGTAGTAACCTGTAAGTGAGAAAATGATTGTGTAAAAGAGAGACGATGGGAACCGCTGGTCAACAGCAGATAAAAGGGGAGAGGAGAGGTAATTGTTTGTCCTTCCTTTATTTTTTTATCAAAATTTTAAAGTTGTGTATGGTTTGAAAAATTGTAAAAAATAAAAAGGTCAATTGCATATATACCTTTTGTACTATTAACACAGCAGCACTAACAGCCACACAACTATGTTATTAGCATTCAACACTCCTGCTCTTCACACGGTGTTACATCCTCTTAAAAATTTTATCAGAGTCGTATACACGTGCTTTTGTTGAAAATTTAAATTTCCTAATTATTTTTTAGCAATATTATTCTTTTATAATAATTTACTCCTCCAGTGGTGAATCCTGGTTGGATCTTTCGTTGTCCGCGCATCTCCTTTGTCGGCATTGTTGGTTGGTCGCGGAAGGCGGCGATCTGATCTGGTCCAGGTGAGCCCCCGGTAACTTCCCTCTGTCTCACTGTCACTTGATGCTTTTTCTTCAACTGTTGGAGAAAAGAATCCATGGCATCCTCTTCCACAGAATCAAACATTGTATTGCTCTTGTTACAAGGCTATTGTAGTATTGTGGGATGATGTACTTAAACTTGTGTAGACAACAAACATCGAAGGCACTTTATGCCAAATTCTGTTTACATATACAACAAAGATTATCCTTGAACTTTTTATATTGTAGCAGATAGACTCATGTCCATTAAAATTGAGGGAAAATTGTCTTTAGGCCCCTGCTGTGAAACTAGCATGTGAGAAAATCACCATAGTTTGCAACGAAGTAGAAAAGCTCTCATATACGGAATTTAATATGGCTAGCACCTATGTACGCCCTCAGCGCCCATGTGAGTTTTTTTGGTGTGTCAAATGTCCAAACTACCCTAAGTTTCGTTCTCCTTGAAAGAAAAAAATTGCAGCGTCAAACTGTCGTCGCTTCTTCTCTTTCTTACTATTTTCATCTTCTTCAATCTCTAAAAAACCCATTATTTTTCTATCTAAAATCTCTCAAAAACCCTCATTTTTTTATTTGAATATTTTAAAATTGCCTGTAATCTCTAAAACTATGGCAGATCTGAATCCTTCTTCGTCGTTTCTTTAGAAATCGACTGAATCCCCCCGATCTCAACAGTCAGGGACCACGATTCGGAAGAGGAAATATTCTATAACCACATTCGAGGAAGAGCTGATGCTTGCTCCTTCTTTCAGCGAAACGTTAGTACATCTTAGTTTTTTGTCTACCCACTTTAATATTTTGTCCACCTGTTTAAGAAAAAAGAGGCACAAATAGCGGTTTGATCTGTTTTTTTTTTTCTTTTTCATTCTACAATTCATCTGTTTTTATGTCCATCTCTCTAACAAATCTGTCCACATTACCCAATTTTGTCCACAGTTTTAAAATTTGTTCTTACGTCCACCTCATTTGATTATCTGTCTATCTTTTCATTATTTGTCCACGTACTCTTTTTTTCTGTCCACCTTCTATATAGTTTTTCCTCCTTATCTTAACATTTGTCCACCTTGTTACTAATTTGTTTAATTTTCGCAGATGTGCTCCTGCAAAGAAGAAGACGAAGGATACTAAGATATTTCTCTGTCCTATTTTCTGGATTCAACCTTATTCTTATTTTATGGAGGGTTTGTTACCTCACATAAGGGATCCCACTGGACAACCTTTGATGGTTCTTCATTTGTCTACTTCTTAGAGCTGGGACCACTGCCAGCGGACCGAGCGACCCTTCATCAGGTTGTGACAGATTGGGATGAAACTAAGCAAAGGTTCCGATCACAAGGCATCCTTCGTTCTTTCATGCCCTCATGAATTCATGGGCACACATTTCTGCCCGTCGTAGGTCGCTCTGTGAACAAGACCATTGAGGAAACCCCCTTATGGAATAGGTATTTCGAAAATAGGCCTTGGGAGAAGAAAGAGAATAAAACAGGAGAGAAGAAGGAGATCTTGCGCGGTGGAAAAGCTAAGGCTGTAAACAAGTGGAGTTATTTTATCCACCTTCATTATAATTTGTCCACATATTTTTTAAATATGTCCACTACAACCACAATTGTTTGCTATTTTAAATATTTGTCCACCTTTAAGTAATATTTTACCACCTACTATTAAAGGTATTATCTGAAGGAGCTTTTGAAGACGCTTGTGGAGAGTAAAAATGTTAGGGACATTGATGATTTTGTTTTGCTGCAAGTACTAGACCAATTAAGCATGATTTGGCTTCCGAACACAAAACAAAACTATCCCCAAGTATCTCGTCAAGTATTGTCACACGCTGAAAACTGTCCAAGCCACGGCGTGAGTTAGGGCAATCCATAAGGAGACAATCAGAGCTGTTCGAGATGTGAAGAGAGCCATGGAGAAAGATGTTGTGGATATTTACATGCCTGATTGTGCCCCCTTGGTTAACGTATGTCTAATCTTGACAACATTTTCAGTGTGTCCACTTTTTCCTTATTATGTCCATTTTTTATTGAATTTTATCCACCTTCGTAAAAGTTTGTCCCTTTTTTATTGAATTTTATTTACATTTGTAAAAGTTTGTCCATAATTTCTGTAATCTTATCCACATGGTTACAGTTCTGGTACTTCTCGTTCACCAACATCTGAAAACCATACAGGCATATTGAAGGGGTTCCACCTATTGCAGTTGGGTTGAGATGGAGCATGCAATTGGCTCCCTTCATCATAAATCTCTGCATCATAAGGCAAAGGATATTGCCATCCACGTCCCCGACAAAGACCTGATGATTTATGAGAAATTAAGAACTGGGTCAGAGAAGAAAGATGAGAGAAAAGAAGAGAGAGAACATAACAAGAAAACCGAAAAGAAAGGAAAGATGGTAAGAATTGAGAGGAAAGCAGATAAGAAAAGGAGAGTAGTGAGAATAGAGGAAAGCATAGGAGAGAAGAGAATATAGAAGAAGAGAGGAGAGGAGAGGAGAGGAGAGAGAAGAAGGCTTCTCTCCCATCTAGTCCGCTCCCACCCAATATGAAGTGGGAGGACTTCATTCATTGGGTAAGATTCTACACAATATCTGTTCAATAGGTTTCTAATTTTGTCTACAATCAGAATATTTTGTCCACTTTTTTAAATTTAACCACTTATACCTGTTTTCATCTCACTTACATTGTTTTTGTCCACCTGTACTCAGATTCTTTGGCAGTCAGACACAGTCCTCACAAAATTAGATTAAAATAGTCTTCTGGTGAAGAAAAAGACAATCATATAACAACTTTAATTGTGGAAGAAGTTTGGGGCAGTGAAGACCCGAGAATTATTGATATTTGAATCTCGTAAGCAGTGGGTGAATGTTCGATACAAAGAAGAGATCACTCACCTTCAGAATGCGTTGGCATCTGCTGGCCTCCACGAGCAGGCCATATCTGGAACCTCCTTCGATGAAATCAGGGTGACTCTTGCAGCGGTGAAAGTAGAGGAATCTGCTAGTGGTCCGATGGGAGAAGCGGAGGAAGAACACCGTCAAGAAGATGTTCCTTTTCAAACAAAGGTACATCGTTGATATGGGTCAAAGGTATGCAGGCGCTGAAAAGGTAAGTAAGTATTTTTTTAGAGTTTAACTTCTTTCTTTTAATTTTTAGTTTAGATCACCAGCATTACCATCTCTCAACTCTATTCATTAATTTTCACTTTCTTTGTACAAAATACATTTTTTAATTTCTCCACCTTCTCAATCTATCACTTTCTTCTTAACTTAACTACAACTCTTTTTTACATTTTTTTTCAAGAACTAAAAGAAGAACTTTAACCATTTCAAGTAAACTAAAGAGAACTTACTAAAAAGCTTCCATCGCTAGTCCCTCTTTGTGGATCACGACCTGCATAGCTACTCGCTATAGCGGTAGTATTGAGTACTTTTATATTCTATTTTAAGTTCTGAAATTCTATATTTTCTGTGTGCATGTTTTCCCTCAATCAATATACAATCAGAATTCATATGTTGGATTCTAAACTATTTGACATGAACATATAAACAAGATTTTCTAAAATGTAGTGGAGATGATACCATATACGCAAGCAATCTCCAAAAGGTGTTGTTCTCCCACATAACTACCTTGATAGTGATACATTAACTTTTTTGATCCTTCAAGTTTCAATGCATCCACCACCAACGTACCATCTCTCCTTAAGTCTTGGAGGAGGACATACCTACGTTTATTAAATTTAGTGTGTTCTTTGATACCCAAATCTTCTTGGGTCCTATAGGGTTAGTATTCTCATGAACCCAAACATTCTTATTTTTCAAATTTAACTTGGCATAACAAAATTTAGCTAATTAGCTTTTGTCGTTACAATGTGTACATGTGTACACCTTGTCATAAATATATACATGATTGTGATATGTGTTGTAAGCATGCTTGTTGTGTACATGTGAAAATTGTTTCCCTTGGATTTTTTTCCTTCGGAAACAAGCAATCTAACTTCTTCATATTAAAAGAACAAATATTTAAATTAGAATCTAAATCATTCATTCTATTTTTCAAATATTAAAACTCATTTTTATTAAAGCTCATTTTAGGGCTTTTGCCCTAACAAGTACGTTTGTGAGCATCAAAATCATCCTTAGTCTTCTTAAAACACAAAGATAGTTCTTTTTCTCTTTAAAAACAATTTTAAGTTTATTTTTCAAAAGCTCATTTTTCTTTCTTAATTTTGTATGTTGAAAATTGAAAAACTCATATCTATTTTGTAATTCTTCAAAAAATTTAGCTAGTTCATCCATAATAAGTTCATCATCATCTAAAGAGTTCGAAAGTTACTTTATTTGATTCTTCTCTGTTTGCCATGAAGCAAACATTGGCGGTATCGATTGCTTCTTCATCAGACTCGGTCTCTGAGTCATCCCATATTGCCTTTCTTTTTCTCGTCCAATTTCTTAGAGGTTGTGGCTTGAAGTGAGGGGCAATCTGCGATTAGATGTCCTGTCTTCTTGCAATGATAATAAGGATGCATCTCTTCTTTTATTTGTTGACTTCTCATGGGTGGTCTTGATCTTCAGAGGTTCATCTTTCCTTTCTTATAGAACATCTTGTCAACCTTTCGAATAAGCATGGCAAAATATTCTTCTTCTCCTTCGAGCTTTAATTCATCTTCTTCTAGAATAGTTGGAGTAGCTTTAAAGGCTATTGACTTTTTCTTTTGAGGTTCCCTTCTTTCCTTCACAAACCTTCATCTTCATCTCATGTGTCTTGAGATTCCCAATAAATTCAAAGAATTCATCTCTACACAATCATTTAGCTCTTTGAGAGTTGTTGTCTTGACCTCCCAAGATTTGAAAAGAGTTCTAATGACTTTCCTCATTTTTTGATCGTTATTGAATTTATCACCTAAGGAAGATAATCCATTAGTGATTTTAATGGAGCGAGAAAGCATTTCATCAATTGTCTCATTTTCAAACATATAGAAATTCGCATATTGGGAATGAAGCAAGTCAATTTTTGATATCTTGACTTGAAAAGTTCCCTCATGAGTTATAAGAAAGTCATTCCAAACTTCAAAGACGGATTTGCAATTAATAACACGTGAAAGATCATCATCATTTAATGCTTGTGCCAATGCATATTTTGCCTTCTCATTGGCCTGATAATCCTTGGCGGTTGCTTCGGACCATGTATCCTCATCATCGTGAGGTTCCACAAATTCTCTAGTCATGGTCTTTGTAACCCTATATCCTAGAGACTTAAGGAAAAAGGTTATCTTTACTTTCCATATAGGAAAATTCAATCATCAAACTTGGGTGGGGACTTAATACTAGAAAAGTCGTGTGATGCCATGAAAACAAGTATGCAATTGAATACATGCAACAAATATAGTCAATCTACGATCTCTCTAAGGTGGTTAAACCAAAATACTAGAGATAAAGCTCTGATACTAATTGAAATCACCTAGAGGGGGTGAATAGGTGATAGCTATAGATCAATGGCAAATAATACGGAACAAAAATTGCTAAGTGATTAACAAATAACAAATAGACAATCTCAACACAAAATCATATAGCACAAGAGTATAATTTGCAATAAATGATATATTAATTAGGAACATGTAATAAAGTAAAGAGTGAGTTAAGTAAAGAGAAAAAGAGAAGGCAATCACAAATACGAGAGATTTGTTTCGAGATTCAAGCCACTTGCTCTACGTCCCCGTCTTCACCGCAATGAAGGATTTAGCACTATTCTTGATCACACGAGATCACCACTATACACACTCATGTAAGAACAAATCAGACCCGCAAGTCCTCTCACTCGGTGCATAACACCTTACAATCAATGAGCCTGCAAGCTCGTTATGAGGCCGCAACCTTTACAATTTTTCAAAACAAGAAGTGAGATGATCTCTCCTAGATCACCAAGAAATGGGCTCATACAATTCTTATAACTAAGAGAAGAACTTGTAACTCTAAGATTGTGGTGAGAAAAGCTCTAAGATTGTGGATTGAAGAAAAAGGCTTGAGAAAATTTTGTTGGGTTTGGCTCTAAAAATTTCTCTTTTGAAAATATTTTTCTCTCAAAATTTGGAAGTAAAATGAATACAAAATCTTGGTAAATCAATCCTTAATAGTTTTTACAATGTTTACATATATATAGGGTCAAAATAAAAGAGAGAAAACCAATATAGTCATTGGTGATTAACAGCTAAAACAAAATTTAACAATATAGTCGTTACGGTTAAATACTGTCAAAATTGGCTCTGCGGTTGACTGACCGGTCGACCACCAATGGTCATATATTTGACCGCTGGGCAACATCGGTCAACCTCTCGGTCGACCGATCAAAACAGAAACATGGGTTTTACAATCGGCACATGGAGCGGTCGGTCGAAGTGCTCACATGCACAATGTGCATGTTCGGTTGAATGCTCAGTCGGCTGCCCGGTCGACAGATCGACCGACTGACCCAAGTCAAAAATAGATGTAAGGAAATTTTTGAAATACTTTTTGATTTTTCATCTAGATATTCGAATGTATGTATACAAAACATAGTTCTTGAGAAGAATATGAAGTCCAAAATGTGTATGATCATATATCATCACAAAAATTCAATGTAAAACTAATATTTTGTAAAATAATTTTTTTGAATAACAAATATTTTCCAAAAACTACTTTGAAAACCAATTTAAACTTTTTAAATTCTTTTCAAAAAAAACTTTGAAAATAAAACACACAAAATATTATGTGTGTGTGTGTGAATCTCATGAGCAATCAAAGTCACTAATCTTGATTTTGACAAAACTAATTCTGACACAAAAAAAGGGGAAAAAATCTTTTCTTGAAATGTTTCATTTTGCAACTTGAATTCCTTGAGCTTGACTCCTATCACGAGTGCCATGATTGAACTTGATGCTTGGGCTCTTAATTCACTAAATGGAAAGATTCAAAACTTGTGAATTTTTAGAGAAGCTTAAACACATGATTGAAAAGAAACTTCTTAACCTGAAACTTATATAGATGAAGTCATTAGTATAAATAACTACATGGGATTATCATCATTAAAACTAGGGTAAATGACCTTTGAGCTAACAATTTATTTCCAAAATATTCCTGCATCATTCCTTGATTATAAGATACTACTCTACCAAAGTCACCATGAACTTTCTCCAAAGCCATTCTCTTAGTCCTATATGCCTTAAACTTAATTATGGTAAAACTATCACTATTCTTACAAATATTTTTCATTTGATTTCTGGGTCATCTTTAATTGTGTCCAAGTATCCCTAGCAAGAAAGGCTGAGCTAATGTGATGAGTATCTAAGACTCCTTCGTATTTGTGCTCAGAACAGTAAGAATTGATTTAGAAAACAGTGATATATCTATCCATGAGGTATGTATTCACTAGCACAAATAGCAGTCATCCTAGCCTTCTCATTCTTTATAGTTTGTATCATATATCCTTCTAAGGGAGTCATACCTGAGAACCTCCCTGAACTGAATATGATTTGTAAACTCCAAGCTTGCTCTAAACTCAGGGTTTTGCAAGTTCTTAATCACATCAAACTGTGGATATCTGTAATCTCCTACACTAACACGATCTGAATTAGAAGATTTTGATAGACTTCTTAGCATCTGACTATCAGAATACTTAATCTCAGCTTTAGGTAGTTTCTCCTCACACTCCTCTATGTTCTCCTATATGGCAATCCATCTGAAATCAATAAGAAACAAGAAAATAAAATATAAACAATTGGGTACACTTTTAGAAATCAAATTAACATAAGAAATATTAGTGCTACAGTGGCTGCCTTTGAGTTTGATTACCTTTGTCTCCAACAACTCTCTCACTCCCGCTTGTGGCTGCCCGAGTCTTGTAGTTTGTTTACTCCTTTCTAAAATCACAAAGAAGCAGGCACAAAAAAGGAAAACAGTGTTAACATTAGTTTGTAAATCAAATAAACTTAAGTAATAAATTGAAAACAACACTTGTATTTGCTTACCTTTGTCTCCAACAACTTTCTAATTACCAATAGTGGATGCCTCTAAGTCATCTATTTGTTTCTTCCTTTTCACAGTCAATTTGAGTCTTTTCTCATCGTCCCACCACCTCCACTCTCTATCGGGTCTGCATCTAAGTCTGGATCATCATCTTTAAACATCTGAGCAATGGCAGGGTCATCATATTCATCTCTTTCTAAGAAGTTATCCTTATCAAGATCTCCAAACATGCTCAATTCACTTTCACTATCATCACTCTCTTCCTCTTCTGATTCATAATCATTATAAGAATTATCCTCAATAGCTTCTCTAATATGCTTAGCAATTGCTATTTCAAACTCATCATCACCTTCTTCAATTTCTTCACCATCATTACCCTTTACTACCTCTTCAACTGGCTGCCTCACTGTTCTGCCCAACTACTTCAGAAGTGTCTTTCTCAGCATTTGGGCTTTCTTCAGCTGCATTGACACCTATTTCACAATCACTTGGGCCTACATCACATGAGGTTGGGACTGTTCTATAGTTCGGCCCAATTCAGGCTCAATTGGCCCAGCCACTTTCTCTACACTCACCTCTCTAACAAAACCCCAACTACTTCACCTTCATCTACTAAGTGCACTATGAAACAATATGTTGCATCTCCTTTTTCATAGTGATCAGTCATTAATATGACGCCATTGTCATCATGCACACAAATAAGCCCATTCTCCAACTCTTTCTTAGGAATATGAATAAAACTTTGAAGCCCCCACCATACCCATTTTGGATGCATCACTTTCAAGGGGAGTTTAGTGGAAGGACCACCTTGTTTTGGAGACATGGAGAGTTGCCTTCTAGGTTTTGGTAACGGTCTCTTACTCCTCATTTATTGTTTACATGCTTTTCATATCATTGTTTTAGAATGTCTTGATGTTTTATGATTAGTATGTTATATGCCATGAGATTTAGATTAGTGATATACATGTTTAGTTATTTGAGACACCCATGTTTAATATGAATTTATATCTTTGTGTTCTCACATTTGTTTTTAACTATGTGTATGTCCTAGATCTATGCATGTGCATGTATATAATGATCATATGTATGTTTATGAGTTTTGATTTCTATACTTCATGTTTTGATTACATGTTTAGATATTAGTTTTTATTAAAACTTGGATGTATACTTGTACAACTAATGAGCTACAAATAAACTATTATATGTTTGTGCTTAAATGCTCATTTGTACCCATTAGATGTACTAGTATAGCCTAATTTTGATGATTCATACATTTTAACTTTATTTCCATATTGTACATGTTTTTCATGTTTAAATGTTTAGCTTCATGTATATGTCTATTTTGTCCAAACTAATTGTTATACATATACATCCTTAAGCCACTTGCCTTCATGCATATACTTTTGTGGACTCGTTATTTTTGGATATGTATGTATACTTTAGTTTAAACATGACATACATATACCTTGAAGATTAAATCGTTTTGATGATTTTCATATTTTAAGGATTTGCTTATTGAGCTTAATTGACTATTTTCATGACTATGTTCTTCACACAAAACTTGTACACTCACATTACTTGAGGTTTTCTTATGATTTTATTTTCATGAGTACAATTTGTGCTAATATAGATTTTGAGTGTTTGGTGATCATGTGATCTACATGTTTTTTCATGAAATATATTTTTGTTTTATTTCTTGCTTGAAGGATTTCTCTAGTTTTCAATTTTTTTTTTTAAACTAGTTCGTATTCTTCATTATGGTAGAGCTTTTCAAATACACCATATTTTCAAACCTATTTTTGAAAACCCTACCCATTTAAGGGCGGTTGGTTGGGCGACCATGTCTTATATGCTTATTATTGAAAATCCTTTTAAACATGTGCATGAAATGGGTGGAAGGTAATATGAGTTATACACTTAATCTTATTATGTTTTCAATTGGTATCATTGGATCATTTTAATTGGTATCACTATTGACATTCCTTTTGTATACTCATATATATGTTTTATTTGTGCTTACTATATCTCTATATCCTTGAGCACAAATTTTGGTTATGCTAAGCTTGATTTCTAATGACTATTATATTTCAATTGATTATGTTTCAATTGGTATCTTATACAAGCTTATGCATCATTTTATTTGGAATTTCATAAAGGGAGAGAAAAATTTATATTTCACCTTTCAATTGGTTTTGGTATTCTACTCCCACACTTTATGTTAAAAATGATTAAAAAAGGATATTGATTATTTTTGGTATCATATGCTTTAATGAAAAATTACTTTCAATTGGTATTAATCTTTACAAATTGGTATCAAGATTATCTATAAGTTTACTTAAAATTGGTATGATTTATTGATATCAAAATTTTGATTTATTTACTTACAATTGATATTTAATTGGTATTTACTTACAATTGGTATCAATTGGTATTTAAATCTATATTAAAACATTTGTTTTATATACCACATTATGTACTTTCAATTATGTACTTTCAATTGGTATGTTTTGTTTCATTGATATCATGATGCACTAAATTGATATATTTTTTTTCTTTTAATTAGTATCAAGAAAGTTTTGTTTTGATTTCACCCCTCATTGATTTTTTTGTTTAAAGACAAAAGGGGAGAATATTGTTTTCTTTGACCCCTTTGTTGATGATGATTGACAAAAAGGGGAGAAGTATTTGAGTTTATATGCATGTCTATTGTTTAGTGATTATCTTTCCAATCGGTATTAAGAATTTTGTTTTATTGATTGGTATCAAGAGGCCTTGATTGGTATCAAGAGCTTAAGTTTTTTTTATTGAAATTTTTATTGGTATCAGGAGCTTAAGAATATGTTTATTTTAAAAGAAAAAGAAATTTATTTTAAAAAGTTTGATATCAAGAGCATGTTTATTTCATATTTAGTATCAAGAGCATGTTCATTTCATTGTTTTTATGCATGTTGATGCATATCCATGTTTAGTATTCATTGCATATCTTATTGTTTATTGCTATGCATGAGTTAAGGGGGAGCTTCTTTGAAGCTTAACTTTAATCCATGCATATATAACTCCATGAGTTTTGTCATCATCAAAAAAGGGGAGATTGTTGGCCCAGAGGCCTTCCACTCTAGTTTTGATGATGATTAACTCATGTAGTTATATTTACTAATAATCTTGTGATGTTTAGTTTCAGATACTTAACCAAGATATTAGTAGGTGATTAGCTTCAACAAAGGAGTTTTGGAGCTTTTCACATGGTGATTCAAGAGTCCGAACGTCAAAGTTCATATCTAGCACTTATTGGAGTCAAGCTCGGTGGATCACGTTTGGATCGAGTCGGCTTGAAGATGGAGTTCGTCAAGTAGACTTCGGTACATAGTTTTAGTTTTTTTTTAGATCCATTTGTTAAAGGTTAGATAGAGTGATATGCTCAAGTTCACAACACACACATTTGTTTCCAGTTTCATGTTTATTGGTTTTCGGTTTTTGGTTTAACCGATCTTGGTTTTCATGAATAGATAGATTCAAAATAAGTTTACATGGTTTAATGTATATTAGATTTGTTCTATATACATGTATGCTTCATATCTTAGACAAATTTATTTTGATATGCCTATTCATGTGTTTGGAATTTTGTATTTTAACAAAACATATTTTCGGATTTAATATCAAAAACATTGATATATATCTTTACATGTATATTGGAGTATATCCATATAACACATGCTTAAAAGTTGTTTAAATATCATGTTTTTGTATTTGGTTGAGTTTTGGAAAAATCGGATTTCCATTTGAAAAATCCAAGTTTTAGAAAATACAGTTTTTGGTTTTCGGCAAAATTTCTTTAACACAAAAAGAGTTCAAAATGTTTGTAACTTGGTTTGATTTTTACTCAAACAAGTTTGTATATCAATGTATTATACTGAACTTATTTTTGTGGATTTTTAGAGAATTTATGGGATTTATTTAAGAATTAAAAATCAAGTTTTTCAATCCCTAATTAAGCCCTGCCAGGCTCTGGCAGTCGACCGGGTCGGTCGACCAGACCCAGAGTCGGTCGACCAGACCGGTCGACCGACGTGCACAAAGATGTGCACGTTGATCTGCCACTTGGGCCGGTCGACCGCGCGGTCGACCGACTGCAAGTACCCCACTCTCGGGTGGGGGCGGTCAACCGGACGGTCGACTGTGAGGCTTGGCACGGTCGACCGGGCGGTCGACCGGTCAGAGAGCAATTTGCTCTCTGGATTGGCATGGTCGACCGGGCGATCGACCAGAAGGCTCAAAGGTCAAAAATTTGACCGTTGGCCAGTCGACCGGCCGGTCGACCGGAAGGCCAAACTGGGCCTAGTCAGCTGCTAACGGCTAGTTTTTTTTCTAGGGGCTATAAATACCCCATTTGAGGGCTGTTTTGGCTAAGACTTTCAAGAGCAAAAATTCTCTCATTCTCTAGTATTTTTACAAGTTTTAAAAAGAGTTTTAGAGCTTCAAAGATTTGATCTTCTATTGTTTTTAAAGTGTTTTTATTTCAAAGAAAATAGTCTTTTAGGAATTTGTTTTTAGTCTAAAATTCTATATCTATTTGGAGATTTTCCCAAGTGATTTTCTTTGTTCAAAACACTTTGTTTTTCACACTTGAGCTTATCATTCTATCCTCTCTATAGGATCCTTGTTTTTGTGGAAAAGAATTATTTGTGGTCTTTTGATCACTAAGTTGTAAACCCTCCTACTTTGTGTTATCCCTCTTGTGTAGAGGTTGATTTGTAGAGTGGTGGATTTGTGCCCTATCCCTCTAGTGTGAGTTGATGGTTGTTGGCTTTGTGCCTATCCCTCATTTGTGAGGTTGACATTGGTGGCTTTGTGCCTAGCCTCTAGTGAGAGGTTATTTTGGTTGAGAGAAGATTGTGTACTCCATATTGTAATTACCCCAAATCCTTAGTGGAGGTTCCCTGTGTGGGAGTCCTGTGTGGACAAGTAGATTGGAAATCCTTCTGTGTGAAGGCGGGGACGTAGAGCTGTGAGCTCGAACCTCGAAACATATTCGTGTGTTTGCGTTTGATCCATTATCTCTCTAACTCTCTCTTTTATATTGTGCCTTGCATCATTTCATATTGGCATACATTCATTATATGTTTGGCTTGTTTGTGTGTGCCTCACTTGTGCTTAACCATGAGAGCTTCATATAGCACCTCAACTCTTATTCAGAGGAATCAAGAGGAGTTAGTCCAGAGCCCTTCACTGGGAATTTGGCTACACTCGTTGGTTGCATTAAGTGTTGTTGCAATTAAGTTTTAATTTTCGCATTTAGTTCATTAGATTAGCCGTACACTTATTCACCCCCCTCTAGGTGTACTTTCAACCCTAGCTTCAAGACAACATCCTCCAAATCAAACCAACCAAAAAAGTCAGAAACCACATTGGATAAGACATTCATTGTGCCACTTGTGTACCTCATACCTCATCCTGGGTTCATATTTAAATCTATCACCATGATGTATTTCTATGTCAAAAATAACCTCACACATCTTAACCTACACTAAGGAACATTTTTATTCTTTCAATGACCAAACAAATACTGATATCAAGCAAAATTATACAGTCAGTCTCTATTAAACAACTATTACATAGATTTGTTAACTTAAAAATATGCATATGGGTCAGTAATATGATAGCACAATTGACTTTCCGCTGCTGACAGTAATTAGATAACAATTAACACTAACTAATTTCTTCACAAAAAAATAACACTTATTAATTAAGGAAGAGCACTATTAATATTAAAAAAATACA
Organism: Agave tequilana; assembly: GCA_038442645.1. Lineage (NCBI taxonomy): Eukaryota > Viridiplantae > Streptophyta > Magnoliopsida > Asparagales > Asparagaceae > Agave > Agave tequilana. The sequence continues at coordinate 42,368 of JAVJIF010006071.1, read as the reverse complement.
TGAGACAAAAGGAGCACGACGTCACCACTACCATTTAGCACTTAAAATATTGTTATTTAAGCAATTAAAGTCTAATACACTTAAAAATCATATCTTTACTCAATAGGAGCAATGGTACCTTTATAGTCCAGCACGACCACGAGATCTCTTCCCCCTATCGCTACCTTTCTTACCACTCTCAACTTAGGGTTCTGTATCAACCAAGCTCCACTCTTCTTGGATCTTTCTCCCCCTTTTCGTCGACTCGATCTCACAACGATTATCTTCTCCGCCCTCATAGAGCCAATCCTCTCTCCTCCAGTTACCAAATTTAGGGTTTAGGTCCTAGTTAGTTGTCGTGAGAGAAGGAGGAGACCAAATTGCAAAAAAAAAAAAAAAAACTAATTCCTAAACAAAAAAGAAAGCCCCAGGGTACTACCTGTTGGCCCAGAGGCCTTCCACTCTAGTTTTGATGATGATTAACTCATGTAGTTATGTGTACTAATAATCTTGTGATTTAGTTTCAGATCATTAATCAAGTTATTAGTTGGTGATTAGCTTCAATAAGATGATTTGGAAGCTTTCACATGTTGATTCAAGAGCCCGAGCGTCGAAGATCATATATAGCACTTGCTCGGTGGATCAAGGAGTTTTGGATCGAGTCGGCTTGGAGATTGCGCTCTACAAGAAGACTTCGGTACCATAGTTTAGTTTTGTGTTTAGATCCAAAATTGTAAAGATTAGAATAGTATGATAATGCTCAAGTTCACAACACACACGTTTCATGTTTTGAATATTGGTTTTCGGTTTTTTGGTTTTATGTTTAACCGATCTTGGTTTGCATGAATAGATAGATTCAAAACAAGTTTACATCGTTTAATGTATATTAGATTTGTTCTATATACATGCATGCTTAATTTCCTAGACAAACTTAGTTTTGACTTACTTATTCATGTGTTTTATGTTTTGGTATTTTGACAAAACATATTTTGGAATTAAAGACAAAAACTATGATATATATATGTTTCATGTATATTGGATTTCTATCCATATGCATCATGCTTCAAAGTGTTTAAATATCATGTTTTTGTATTTGGAAGAGTTTTTGACAAAACGTATTTTCTATTCAAAATCCAAGTTTTAGAAAATACAGTTTTTTGTTTTTGGTAAAAATGATAAGACACAAAAATAGTTCATATTGATTGATATTTGAGCTAAACTTTTTACCACTTGTTTATATATCAATGCAAAATGATAAAACTATTTTTGGTGATTTTTAGGAGTGTTAAAAGATTTTTCAAAATATTTTTAAACTGTTTTTCTGACCCAGTTTTCTGTTCCAGGCTTCAACCAGTCGACTAGTCTTCTGACCAAGTCGACTTGGGATGAAGTCGGTCGACCGACGTGCACAGATCAGTGCACGTTTGGCAGACACGGGACGGTCGACCGTCAGGGTCGACCGGGTCTGAGAGCAGAGCTCTGTTTGTTTGGGTCGACCGGGGCGGTGACCGGTAGCTGCCAACAGGCAGAATTTGACGTTGGACGGTCGACCGGCAGTGTATTTCTGGCATTTTCTGCTGCCAACGGCTATATTTTTTTGGGGGCTATAAATACCCCATTAGAAAGAGTTTTTCTCTAAGAATTTTTGTGCGAATTTTCCCCTACTCTCTAGTGTTTTCACAGCAATCAAAAGAAGTTTTTGAACTCATATTGAACAATCTATTTGGAGTTTTTGCTAGGGTTTGGAATATCAAAGAAAAGGGTTTTTGGGAAAAAGAGTTTTGATTCATCTTCTATATCTTGGTTTCAGTTTTTTCCAAGGATTTTCTTTGTGATTTTGATTTCCATTCCATTGGTTTTCTCCACACTTGAGCAACATCTACTTTCTTATTCTATAGGATCTTTGTGTGGGAGAAAGAAATTGTTTGTGGTTGTTGTTTAGACCACCAAGTTAAAAACCCAATCTTTACTTTGTGCCTTGCCCTCATTGTGTTGAGGAAGTTGTGCATTTGGGTTGTATCCCTCAAGTTGTGAGGTGATCCTGTGTTTGCTTTGTGCTAATCCCTCAAGTTGTGAGGTGATTGTTTTGTTGGATTGGAGCTTGCCTCAAGGAGGAGGTTGTGGTTGTAAAGAGAGGAGTTGGGTACTCCTTGTGAGAGTTCTTTGTGGACTAGCTAGTGGATTAGAAATCCTTCGTGTGTCGAAGGCGGGGATGTAGAGCTGGGTGCTCGAACCTCGAAACATATCTTGTTGTTTGCGCTTGATCTATTGACTCTCTCTCTATCTCTCTCTTTACTTTGTGCCTTGCAACTATTCATATTGTGCATTCATAATTGCTTGGCTTGGTTGTGTGTGCATCACTTGTTGATTGCACTTGAGTATATTGCATTAAGTTTTTAAATTCCGCATTGAGTTCATTAGATTAGCATAATCACCTATTCACCCCCCCTCTAGGTGATTTTTCAATTGGTATCAGAGCCTCCGCTCCTGATATTTAGGTTTAACCACGTAGGAGTGAGATCTTGGTTTGCTAATCTTCATTTGCATTGTTCATTTACACTCATTTAGTTTGCTCTCATGGATAGCCCTCCTATGTTTGACCATATTAGACTTGATGCTTGGAAGGCCAATATGAGTAGACATTTAAAAGCTTAGGACATCTAGTTTATCAAGCCTCTACTCAAGAATCATTCCCTAATAGTAGCAAACATAAAAAGGCTAATGCATTAGCACTTAGAGCACTAAGAGCATCTCTTAGTGAACATCTTTTACCGATGTTTGATCGTTATGACTCGGCTTTTGCAGTTTGGAGCTTATTGACGTCACCCGAGCTTCCAAGGATTATCAACAAGATGAGGAGATCTAAGAGAGAAAAGTCCGAAGAGCGTTGCCTCATGGTCCAAGGGAAGAACTCCCTTGAGATACAATCGGACACTCAATTAGATGATAGCTCTAGTTCCTATTGCTATGGATGTTTGGAAGTTCAATCTTTAAATTTAGAACTTGCTCAAAAGCTTGAAAATTTCTTGAAAAACACAATCTTTTGAAAGAGGACAACCTTGTTTTACAAAATGAATTAAAGGATTCGTGTTCTAATTTTGAATTGGTTTTGCAAGAGAAGAAAGAGATTACTAGTGAACGTGACTCACTAAGATCTCAACTAGACCTTGCCCTTAATGAGATTGATGTTTTAAAAAACAAAAATGATTGTGATGATGTTGTGAAAAACAATGAGGTTTTATCTTCTAAATTGGATTTTGTTTTAAAAGATAACTTGTTTTGAAAAATGAAATTGATTTCATTACAAAAGAATTGGATTTGGTTTTAAAGAAAAATGAATCTTTGAAAATTGAAATTGATTCTCAAGTGTGCCATGCTAGTATAGCTTCTTCTTCTTCTTGCACACCTATTGCATGTTCCACTTTATCTTCCACTATTGAAAATGATATAAATATTTTGAAGAAAAGTGTTGAATGTTTGGGCTCCACTTTGAGCCAATGCACATTGAATTATTCACGTTTGGAAACCTTGGTTCGCAAGAAACAAGGTCCATCTTTGCGTGCACACCCTACACGGCATACACATGCTTTCCACGGTCACCACCATCACACGTATGCTTATGTGTACACATGTACACATTGTGGCCGAAAAGGTCATCTTGCTAGATTTTGCTATGATCGTTTACATAATGAAAAATTTAGCATGTAATCTTGTTTGGGTTAGAAAAGAAACTAACCCCTATGGACCTAAAAGAAAATGGGTACCAAAAATCACCTCCTTGACTTTTGATATAGGTGGGAGCTCTCGCATCACGTGAGAGTATTGGTGCCTTGAGGTGGATGCGTTCTAAGCCTAAAAGAGAACCATTTGGATGCTTCACTCTCAAGGGGATTTGGTGGGAGGACCACCGTGGTTTGGAGAACTAGAGATGCACCTTCATCGGTTTTGGTATCATTCTCTAACTCCCATTTTTATTTGCATGCTTATCTTGTTTATCTATTTATAGCATGTCATGTTTTGTTATTCATTATGCCTATGCCATGCTTATTAGAATAGTGTTATACATGTTTTATATGGATCTATATTTAGTGTTCTCACCTAGTTTAAACTAACATGTATGCACTAGATCTAATGCAAATGCATATACATAATGATCATGTGGATGTTTATGATTTTTGTTTTGTTGAATCATGTTTTATTGTTTCATGATTAGTATGACATTTGCCATGTTTATTAGACTTATGCTTTACATGATTAGTTGTTGAGACACCCATGTTTAGTTTGGACCCATATTTGTGTTCTCTTTATGTTTTAGCTATCATGTTAATCATAGATCTAATGCACATGTCTTTGTCATGTTAATCATATGGTTGACTATGACTTTTTGTTTTAATAATTCATGTTTTGATTATTATGTTTATCATGTTGGGTTATGATTCCCGTTTTATGCTTCATGTTTTGACTACTTGCTTGAATGATAAGTTTGTTGGCCCAAAAGGTTACACTCTCCATTTGTTTAGAGTTTTGATGATAACAAAACAAAAAAGAGCTATTTGGTACTAATTAGTTTGCTTAAGATAAGTTTCAGATTAGTACCATATTTGGAGGCCATTGCTTAGCTATTGCAAGAATTTCTAGGTTCATGAAGCAAAGAAGGCTTTTTGCACATCAAGGAAGGAACATAGAAGAGAAGGCTCTAGCAAGGCATCACATGGCTCAAGACTTCAAGATTGCTCAAGATAATTTATTAGATTTGTTTTTAGTTTAGAGTTTTGTTAAAGAATAGTGAATAGGTTTGAAGCTCTATCACACACGTTTTGCGTACATCTTGTTTCCAAACATATTTCCTATAACATGTACAAAAATAGTTTGTATACAATCTTCAGCCTACAAACTTACTTTGATATACCTATTCATGTGTTTTAAGTTTTGTGTTTTAACAAAACTTATTTTTGGAATTAATGACAAAAACATGGATATATATATTTGTTTCATGTATATAGGATTATATCCATATACATCATGCCTAAATGTTGTTTAATATCATGTTTTTGTATTTGGAAGAGTTTTGGACAAAACGTATTTTCTATTCAAAATCAAGTTTTAGAAAATACAGTTTTTGGTTTTTCGTAAAAATGATAAGACACAAAAATAGTTCATATTGATTGATATTTGAGCTAAACTTTTTACCACATGTTTATATATCAATGTAAAAATGATAAAACTATTTTTGGTGATTTTTAGAAGTGTTAAAAGATTTTTCAAAATATTTTTAAACTGTTTTTCTGACCCAGTTTTCTGCTCCAGGCTTCAACCAGTCGACTAGTCTTCTGACCAAGTCGACTTGGCTGAAGTCGGTCGACCGGGTCGGTCGACCGACGTGCACAGATCTGTGCACGTTTGGCAGACATGGGACGGTCGACCGTCAGGGTCGACCGGGTCTGAGAGCAGAGCTCTCTGTATCTTTGGGTCGACCGGGCGGTCACCGTCAGCCTGCAACGGCTATTTTTTTAAACTAGCGGTCGACCGGCCGGTCGACCGAGTAGCCGTTTGAACAGTAACGGCTATTTTCTAAGCTGATTCATTTTTTATCCTTTTCTCACTTAAGTGTGTTTAAATGACATGTTTTGGTTTTAATACTTTCTGATTAGCCTTAAATATGTTTTATCTCCTAACCCTAGCCCTCTCCTATAAATAGAGGTGTTTAGGGAGAGGTTGATTACTAGAAAAATTCTCAAAATTTCCACAAGTTTAAGGCATTCAAAAAGACTTGGTTTCTTGGTTTTTGTGCTGAAATTCTCTCTCATTTTCTGAAGTGTTTTCAAGAACTCTCTGATTTCTTTTTCTTTTCTCCTTGCACACAAGAGCTTCATTCTTACTCATTGTTCTCTAAGGACCTTTGTAAGGGAAGAGAATTTTACAAGAGAGAGTTTGTGGTCTTTTGACTACTCAGAGATTGCTTGTACTTGAGATTATGGAGTTGGGTACTCCGGTGTATTTGTGACATCTTTGTGATAGTAGAAGTGGTTGGAATCCTTCTGGGGAAGGCGGGGAAGTAGAGCTGGGTGCTCGAACCTCGATAACAATTCTCGATGTTTGCGTTTGGTTTACTTGCTCTTATTTCTTGCTCTCTACATTCATTGCTATATTCACTTGCTTTGTGAGATTGTTGCATCATAATTTTTAAATTGTGCATTGATTAGCATTATCACCTATTCACCCCCCTCTAGGTGATTTTCAATTGGTATCAGAGCTTGGACTCTAGGTTTTGGCTTAGCATCCATAGAGAGATCCTTAAAATTTGCTAATCAACATTTGCATTCCATTTGTCATTCACTAGTAAACATGGCGATAACATCAAAACCCCTCCTAAATTTGATGGACTCAACTCCCTATTTGGAAGGTTAGGATGACTATCTTTTTGCAATCTTTAGGTAGCTTAATAGCTAAATCATTGACCAAACCCTATGTTGCACCCGATAGTGATGAGAGCACATGGACGACTTCAACTTTAGAGAATATGAGGCTAACTCCAAGGCCCAAAATTCCTCTTAACCGCCTTGAATGAGGATGACCTTACACGGGTAATTCATTGCCAATCCGCCTATGAGATTTGGCAACATTTATTGGTCACACACGAGGGGACTTCACAAGTTAAGAGAGCTAAGATAGATCTTTTAGGTCCCAATATGAATCCTTTAAAATGATTGATGAAGAATCTATTGATTGTATGATTACTAGATTTACTAAAATCACCAATGCTCTTTCTTCTTTAGGTGATGACATCTCCAATGACCAAAAGGTGCGAAAAGTGATTTGGGCACTTCCTACATCATGGGAGATCAAGGCCACCATCTTAAAAGAATTGAACGACAAGGATGAGATGGACCTAATTAGTCTCATTGGGAACTTAAAGACCCATGAGATGGAAAAGAAAGCAAGAGAAGAGGCCGCTCCACTAAAGAAGAAATCCATAGCCTTCAAGTCTTCATCCACTCTTGAAGACGATGAAGAAGATGAAGAAGAAGATGAGGAGCTATCACTACTTATTCGCAATGTGAAGAAAATGTACCGGAGGAACAAGCTCAACTTCCGAAGGAAATTTGAAGGCAAAGAGGAGAGAAGAATTATATGCTACAATTGCCGAAAACCCGGACATATCATGGCCGATTGCCCGGAGTTCAAGAAGAAGATGACCTCCTCCTTCAAGCCAAAGAAACCGGAAGAAAAGAAAGCGTACAAGGCAACTTGGGATTCGGAAAGCGAGTCCGAGGAAGAGGCGGATATAGCGAATATGTGTTTCATGGCAAACACACCAAAGGTAACCCCTCAACCTCTTGATGATGAAGATGATGAATTAAGCAAAGAAGTTCTTATTCATGCCTTTGTTGAACTTTCAGAAACCTATGATAATAAAAGATTGAATGCTCTAAATTGGAAAAGGAAATTGCTTTTCTCAAAAATCAACTTGCTATCATTTCTAAAGAAAAAGATGAAATTTCTTCAAATCTCATTTCTACCCAAAATGAATTTTGTGCTTACAAAGTTGCTTGTAAAGTAAAATTTCTAAGATTGATGAAAAAGAAATTTCTTCTTTGAAAACTAGAATTGTTGATTTTGAAAAGACTTTAAAGGATTGTGCTTTTAACACTAAGAAACTTGAAGAAATGTTTTCAAAAAGGCACACCTCTCATGCTAAGATTCCTCATGCTCACACTACACATAACACTTCTCATGCTAAATCTTTTCATGCTCACAATTCTCATGCTCACAAATCACACACTCACTATGCTTTTAAATATGGTAGAGTGTATAGATGCACATATTGTGGTAAGAATGGACATTTGGCTAAATTTTGTTATGACCAAATAAACAGAACCAATAATTTTGTTTGGGTTAATGAAACTAACTCTTTAGGACCCAAGAAAATGTGGGTACCAAAATCAAGTCCTAAATTATTTGATGTAGGTACACACCAAGGCTCCAAGACGTAGGGAGCGGTGGTACCTTGATAGTGGTTGTTCAAGACACATGACGTGGGACATCAATAACTTTACACCCTATCAAGGTACGAGGAAGGTGGCTCCGTCACCTTCGGGGATGACTCCAAGGGGGATATCATCGGTATAGGTAACATTCAAATTGGTGCATCTCCCATTATAGAAAATGTTGTACTTGTTGATGGTTTGAAGCATAATTTGCTTAGCATTAGTCAATTTTGTGACCGTGGACTTAAGGTTGTTTTTGATGATTCTTCTTGCAAGATTTTTTATGTTAAAACCAATGATTGTATTCTCACCGGTTTTCGTGATGATAATGTTTATATCATTGACATGCTTAATGTGGAATGTTCTACTAAATGCTTAAATGCTTTTGATGAAAATTCTTGGCTTTGGCATAGAAGATTAGGACATGCATCTTTTGACCATCTTTCTAGGATTAATTCTAAGGAATTGGTGAAGGGTATACCTTGCTTGAAGTTTGAGAAAGACCGCATTTGTGGTGCGTGCCAACTTGGGAAACAAACCAAGTCTTCCTTCAAACCAATCAAGGATATCATGTCAACTAGGCCTTTAGAATTAATTCATATGGATCTTTTTGGACCTACTAAAACTAAGAGCTTAAATGGTAGTAGATTTGCATTTGTTTTAGTTGATGATTTTTCCCGTTTCACTTGGGTTTTCTTCTTGGAACACAAAGATCAAGTTTTTCTCATTTTAAGATTTTTTGAAAAAGAGTTGAAAAAAAAAGGTTTTTCGATTTTGAGAATAAGGAGTGATAGAGGTGGTGAGTTTGTTAACAAACTCTTCATGACTTATTGTGATGAAAAGGGAATTAAGCATGAAATGTCTTGTCCTAGAACTCCACAACAAAATAGAGTTGTAGAAAGGAAAAATAGAACACTTCAAGAGATGGCTAGGACAATGATAAGTGAGTATGACCTCCCTCAATATCTATGGGCCGAGGCCGTAAACACCGCATGCTATATATCAAATCGTATTTATTTATGTAAAAATTCTTCCAAAACATCTTTTGAAATGTATCATTCTAGAAAACCTAATGTTGCATATTTTAAAGTTTTTGGTTGCAAGTGTTTTGTTTTGAACACTAAAGATAACTTGGGTAAATTTGATGCTAAGGCTTATGAAGCAATCTTTGTTGGATATTTTACAACTAGTAAAGCTTATAGAGTATTCAATAGATCTTCACTTACCATTGAAGAATCCATGCATGTTAAATTTGAAGAATCTAATGTGTTTGTTGAGAATGTTGTAGAGATTGAACCATTAGGTGAAGACATGGAGAGACTATCCTTGAAGGACTCATCCGCTCAAGATGATAAGCAAGAACCAATTGGTGACGTTCAAGAGGATAAAGAGGAAAGCTCTCAACCGCTTCCTAAAGCTTGGAGATATGCCACAAATCATCCCAAGGAGCTCATCTTAGGTGATGCATCTAAAGGGGTAACAACTCGCTCCAAACTCCATGACCTATGTGGTAACTTTGCTTTCATTTCTCATTTTGAACCCAAAAGCATCCTCGAAGCCGAGGCGGACTCATATTGGTTGCTAGCCATGCAAGAGGAACTCAATCAATTTGAGCACAACCAAGTTTGGCACCTTGTTCCTAGGCCCCACGATAGACCAATAATTGGTACTAAGTGGATCTTTAGGAATAAGATGGATGAGTCCGGAAATGTGATTAGGAATAAGGCTAGGTTAGTGGCCCAAGGTTACACTCAAGTTGAGGGAATTGACTTTGAGGAGACCTTTGCACCCGTAGCACGGCTTGAAGCCATACGGATGACACTAGCTTTTGCATCTTTCAAAAATTTTAAACTTTTTAAAAAGGATGTGAAAAGTGCATTTTTGAATGGTTTTATAAATGAAGAAGTTTATGTTGCTCAACCTCCCAGTTTTATTGATCATGTTCATCCCGATTTTATTTTTAAACTTGATAAAGCTTTGTATGGATTGAAACAAGCTCCAAGAGCTTGGTATGAAAGGCTTTCTAGTTTTCTCATTTCAAATGATTTTATTAAAGGCAAAGTAGATACAACACTATTCACTAAGCATGTTGATAATGACATTTTAATTGTGCAAATTTATGTTGATGATATAATTTTTGGTTCTACTAATGAGTTTTTATGCAAGGAATTTAAAAGGTTATGCAATGTGAATTTGAAATGTCTTCAATGGGTGAGCTTAATTTCTTTCTTGGACTCCAAATCAAGCAATTGCAAGATGGGAACTTCATATGCCAAGCCAAATACGCAAAGGAACTCGTAAAGAAGTTTGGACTTGAAGACTCTAAAGTTTGCAACACTCCCATGGCAACTACAACCAAGCTTGATAAGGATGACCAAGGTAAAAATGTTGATATTAAATTGTTTAGAAGCATGATAGGTAGTCTTTTATATTTGATGGCAAGTAGGCCGGATATCATGTTTAGTGTGTGTCTTTGTGCTAGATTTCAATCATGTCCCAAAGAGTCTCATCTTATTGCGATAAAACGCATTATTTGTTATATTAAGGGAACGATTGAATGGGTCTATGGTATCCGAAAACCGGAGATTTCTCAATGATGAGTTATTCGGATGCCGACTATGCGGGTTGTAGAGTAGATAGAAAGAGTACTAGTGGGACATGTCAATTTCTTGGTAATTGTCTTGTTTCATGGTCCTCTAGGAAACAAAATTCCGTAGCTCTCTCAACCGCCGAGGCGGAGTATGTTGCCGCGGGGGCTTGTTGTGCACAAGTCCTTTGGATGAAACATACTCTCCTTGATTATGATTTGCATTATAACCATATAAAAATATTTTGTGATAATACTAGTACTATTCACATGACTAAGAATGCAAATCAACATAGTAAGACCAAGCACATTGAGATTAGATATCACTTTCTTAGAGATCATTTTGAGAAAGGAGATATAGATATTGATTATGTTTCTACGGATTTGCAACTTGCCGATATTTTCACTAAACCACTTGATTTTGCTAGATTTTCATTCATTTGTGGTGAACTTAATGTTTGTGTTATTGAATAAAAATGTTTTCTTAACCCTTTTTGATGTTTGACAAAAAGGGGGAGAATGAGTTTATGTATGAAAATATGAGATGGAATATGAGTTCATATGGTTTTGGTTCCATATGAGTTTATATATGTTTTTAGTTTTTGATATGTTTTCATGAATTCTTGTAATTTGAGTTTAAGTGTTTTGCAAGTGTTTTAAATTCTCATGGTTTTTGGTTTCATGATGTTTACTTGCAAATTACAAATTACATTATTTTTCTTTGTTTAATATAGCATAATTTGAGGGGGAGCTTTCTCCTCCCCTATATTTTTGTTTATAGCCTATTTGTTTTGTCATCATCAAAAAGGGGAGATTGTTGGCCCAAAAGGTTACACTCTCCATTTGTTTAGAGTTTTGATGATAACAAAACAAATAAGAGCTATTTGGTACTAATTAGTTTGCTTAAGATAAGTTTCAGGTTAGTACCATATTTGGAGGCCATTGCTTAGCAATTGCAAGAATTTCTAGGTTCATGAAGCAAAGAAGGCTTTTTGCGCATCAGGAAGGAACATAGAAGAGAAGGCTCTAGCAAGGCATCGCATGGCTCAAGACTTCAAGATTGCTTAAGATAATTTATTAGATTTGTTTTTAGTTTAGAGTTTTGTTAAAGAATAGTGAATAGGTTTGAAGCTCTATCACACACGTTTTTGCGCACATCTTGTTTCCAAACATATTTCCTATAACATGTACAAAAATAGTTTGTATACAATCTTCAGCCTACAAACTTACTTTGATATACCTATTCATGTGTTTTAAGTTTTGTGTTTTAACAAAACTTATTTTTAGAATTAATGACAAAAACATGGATATATATATTTATTTCATGTATATAGGATTATATCCATATACATCATGCCTAAATGTTGTTTAATATCATGTTTTTGTATTCGGAAGAGTTTTGGACAAAACGTATTTTCTATTCAAAATCCAAGTTTTAGAAAATACAGTTTTTGATTTTTGGTAAAAATGATAAGACACAAAAATTTCATATTGATTGATATTTGAGCTAAACTTTTTACCACACGTTTATATATCAATGCAAAAATGATAAAACTATTTTTGGTGATTTTTAGAAGTGTTAAAAGATTTTTTAAAATATTTTTAAACTATTTTTCTGACCCAGTTTTCTGCTCCAGGCTTCAACCAGTCGACTAGTCTTCTGACCAAGTCGACTTGGCTGAAGTCGGTCGACCGGATCGGTCGACCGACGTGCACAGATCTGTGCACGTTTGGCAGACATGGGACGGTCGACCGTCAGGGTCGACCGGGTCTGAGAGCAGAGCTCTCTGTATCTTTGGGTCGACCGGGCGGTCGACCGTCAGCTTGCAACGGCTATTTTTTTGAACTAGCGGTCGACCGGCCGGTCGACCGAGATAGCCGTTTGAACAGTAACGGCTATTTTCTAAGCTGATTCATTTTTTGTCCTTTTCTCACTTAAGTGTGTTTAAATGACATGTTTGGTTTTAATACTTTCTGATTAGCCTTAAATATGTTTTATCTCTTAACCCTAGCCCTCTCCTATAAATAGGGGTGTTTAGGGAGAGGTTGGTTACTAGAAAAATTCTCAAAATTTCCACAAGTTTAAGGCATTCAAAAAGACTTGGTTTCTTGATTTTTGTGCTGAAATTCTCTCTCATTTTCTGAAGTGTTTTCAAGAACTCTCTGATTTCTTTTTCTTTTCTCCTTGCACACAAGAGCTTCATTCCTACTCATTGTTTTCTAAGGATCTTTGTAAGGGAAGAGAATTTTGCAAGAGAGAGTTTGTGGTCTTTTGACTACTCAGAGATTGCTTGTACTTGAGATTGTGGAGTTGGGTACTCCGGTGTATTTGTGACATCTTTGTGATAGTGGAAGTGGTTGGAATCCTTCTGGGGAAGGCGGGAAGTAAAGCTGGGTGCTCAAACCTCGATAACAATTCTTGGTGTTTGCGTTTGGTTTACTTGCTCTTATTTCTTGCTCTCTACATTCATTGCTATATTCACTTGCTTTGTGAGATTGTTGCATCATAATTTTTAAATTGTGCATTGATTAGCATTATCACCTATTCACCCCCCCTCTAGGTGATTTTTAAAGTTTTCATTAAGACTAGGATTTATACTTGTACAACTAGTGAGCGATAAATAGACCTTTATATGTGTTTGTGCTTGAACACTCATTTGTATTCACTTGATGTACTAGTATAGTCTAGTTTTGATGATTCTTGCATTTGACTTGTATTCATCATTTTACTTATTTTGTTTTAACTTCATGTATATGTCCATCTTGTTCAAACTATCATTTATACATATACATCCTTGAGCCACGTGCCTTCATGCATATACCTTTGTGGACTCATTATATTTAGGATATATATGTATACTTTAGTTTTTACATGACATACATATGCCTTGAAGTTTAAATCGTTTTGATGATTTTCATGTTTTTAGGTAATTTCTATTGGTAATGAAAATCTAGTTTTTCATGTTTTTAAGGAATTTCACATGAGCCAAATTGAATACTTTCATGATTGTATGTGTCACATAATACTTGTTCACTCACTTTATTAGTTTACTCATGATTTGTTTTCATGAGACTATGATATGGGCTTTATGGACTTTGAGTGTTTAGTGATCATGTGATTTACATGTGTTTCATGAAAAATAATTTTGTTTTATTCCTTTCTTGAAGGATTTCGTACTAGTTTTAAAAGTTTTTCCTATAACTAGTTCGTATTCTTCACTATGGTAGAGATTTTCAAACATACTACATTTTCAAATCTATTTTTGAAACCCCTACCTTTATGGGAGGATGGATGAGAGATCATGGTCATGTATGCTTTAAAATGAAAATCATTTAAAACTTGAACCTTGATTGGGAGGTAGTTATATGAGATATACATTTGATCTTATTGTTATTTCAATTGGTATCATTGAATTCTTTCAATTGGTATCAATCTTGACCTTTCTTGTATACTCATATATGTTTGTATGTATGTATGTTTCAATTCTAAGAATATCAATTTCTATTGGTATCTATTTTTCATACATATATATGTTTTATTTGTGCTTATTATATCTCTATATCTTTAAGCACAAAATCTTGTTTATGCTAGTGCTTGAGCTTCAATTTGTTTTAATTGATTATTTTTAAATTGGTATCAAGCCTAAGCATTGTTCTAGTTGGTATTTCATAAAGGGGGAAAAATTTGATTTTGTATTTCAATTGGTATTTGTACTCCCATACTTTATGATTGAAAATTTAAATTGGTATCATATGTTCAAAATGAAAATAATTTACAATTGGTATCAAAATTTTTGTTTAGACATTCAAGATTTATTATGTTTAATTTCAAATTGGTATCAAGATGCTATTCTTTGACATATTTTCAATTGATATCTTAATTGATAGTCACTTCTATTTGGTTTTGTTTTTGTTTTAGACAAAAAGGGGGAAAATATTATTTTTATTGATTCGTTGTTTCGAACAAAAGGGGGAGAAAAATTTATTGATTTGATTTTGTTTTTACCCCTTATTGATTGTTTCTTTGTATTAAAAAAAAAGGAGAAGATTTTGTTTTGTTTTGTTTTTACCCCTTTGTTGATGATTGACAAAAAGGGGGAGAAGTATTTTGGTTTATATATGCATGTTTTTGTTTTGTATATATTAAGTTTAATTTAGTTTAATTTTAATTGATTTCTAGAGCATGTTTTGTTTCAAACATTTCATTGGTATCTAGAACCTTTTATTGTTTATGCATTTCTATGCATTCATGTTTAAGAGCCTTCATTGCATATTCATTATGTTTATTTAGTTATGCATGAGTTAAGGGGAGCTTCTTTGAAGCTTAACTTTAATCCACTTTAATCCATGCATATATAACTCCATGAGTTTTGTCATCATCAAAAAGGGGGAGATTGTTGGCCCAGAGGCCTTCCACTCTAGTTTTGATGATGATTAACTCATGTAGTTATGTGTACTAATAATCTTGTAATTTTAGTTTCAGATCATTAATCAAGTTATTAGTTGGTGATTAGCTTCAACAAGATGATTTGGAAGCTTTCACATGTTGATTCAAGAGCCCGAGCGTCGAAGATCATATATAGCACTTGCTCGGTGGATCAAGGAGTTTTGGATCGAGTCGGCTTGGAGATTGCGCTCTACAAGAAGACTTCGGTACCATAGTTTAGTTTTGTGTTTAGATCCAAAATTGTAAAGATTAGAATAGTATGATAATGCTCAAGTTCACAACACACACGTTTCATGTTTTGAATATTGGTTTTCGTTTTTTGGTTTTAGGTTTAACCGATCTTGGTTTGCATGAATAGATAGATTCAAAACAAGTTTACATGGTTTAATGTATATTAGATTTGTTCTATATACATGCATGCTTAATTTTCTAAACAAACTTAGTTTTGACTTACTTATTCATGTGTTTTATATTTTGGTATTTTTGATAAAACATATTTTGAAATTAAAGACAAAAACTATGATATATATATGTTTCATGTATATTGGATTTCTATCCATATGCATCATGCTTCAAAGTGTTTAAATATCATGTTTTTGTATTTGGAAGAGTTTTTGACAAAACGTATTTTCTATTCAAAATCCAAGTTTTAGAAAATACAGTTTTTGGTTTTTGGTAAAAATGATAAGACACAAAAATAGTTCATATTGATTGATATTTGAGCTAAACTTTTTACCACATGTTTATATATCAATGCAAAATGATAAAACTATTTTTGGTGATTTTTAGGAGTGTTAAAAGATTTTTCAAAATATTTTTAAACTGTTTTTCTGACCCAGTTTTCTGTTCCAGGCTTCAACCAGTCGACTAGTCTTCTGACCAAGTTGACTTGGGATGAAGTCGGTCGACCGGGTCGGTCGACCGACGTGCACAGATCAGTGCACGTTTGGCAGACACGGGACGGTCGACCGTCAGGGTCGACCGGGTCTGAGAGCAGAGCTCTGTTTGTTTGGGTCGACCGGGGCGGTCGACCGGTAGCTGCCAACGGGCAGAATTTGACCGTTGGACGGTCGACCGGACCGATCGACCGGCAGTGTATTTCTGGCATTTTCTGCTGCCAACGGCTATATTTTTCTGGGGGCTATAAATACCCCATTGGAAAGAGTTTTTCTCTAAGAATTTTTGTGCGAATTTTCCCTACTCTCTAGTGTTTTCACAGCAATCAAAAGAAGTTTTTGAACTCATATTGAATAATCTATTTGGAGTTTTTGCTAGGGTTTGGAATATCAAAGAAAAGGTTTTTGGGAAAAAGAGTTTTGATTCATCTTCTATATCTTGGTTTCAGTTTTCCCAAGGATTTTCTTTGTGATTTTGATTTCCATTCCATTAGTTTTCTCCACCCTTGAGCAACATCTACTTTCTTATTCTATAGAATCTTTGTGTGGGAGAAAGAAATTGTTTGTGGTTGTTGTTTAGACCACCAAGTTAAAAACCCAATCTTTGCTTTGTGCCTTGCCCTCATTGTGTTGAGGAAGTTGTGCATTTGGGTTGTATCCCTCAAGTTGTGAGGTGATCCTTGTGTTTGCTTTGTGCTAATCCCTCAAGTTGTGAGGTGATTGTTTTGTTGGATTGGAGCTTGCCTCAAGGAGGAGGTTGTGGTTGTAAAGAGAGGAGTTGGGTACTCCTTGTGAGAGTTCTTTATGGACTAGCTAGTGGATTAGAAATCCTTCGTGTGTCGAAGGCAGGGATGTAGAGCTGGGTGCTCGAACCTCGAAACATATCTTGTTGTTTGTGCTTGATCCATTGACTCTCTCTATCTCTCTCTTTACTTTGTGCCTTGCAACTATTCATATTGTGCATTCATAATTGCTTGGCTTGGTTGTGTGTGCATCACTTGTTGATTGCACTTGAGTGTATTGCATTAAGTTTTAAATTCCGCATTGAGTTCATTAGATTAGCATAATCACCTATTCACCCCCCCCCCCCTCTAGGTGATTTTTCACTACCATATAATGAAAGGCAAAAACTATCAAATTTTTACACGTAAAACACACATGGAGTTATTTCCATTACTAAGTCAAAATTGTTTGGAGAGCAGGGATGGTGAGTGCAAATAACATAGTTGATGGGTGCTACTATGTCAATAGTGCGGGGGTGTATTTGCAAATACCAAAATGAAAAGCGTGGGTTTGTTTGATATTGCTTGTGCTTATAGGTAAGTCCTTTTAAGGACTAATCCAAAAGCACATTTTATACTTTAAAAGTATATCATGTTTGATAATTTTAAAATTTTAAGAGCTTATCAATAAAAATTAGCATTTAAAATAATTTGTTAGAAATAAGTAAGTTAAGAGTTAATGCAAGAAAAAGTATGTTTAGATAAGATCCATAACGAAGGCACACATAAAAACTCAAATTTTTTGTTAAATGCTAGAATGCATGTAGATCTCCAGAGATAAAAAGTAAGAGATGAGGTAGGAGCTGTTGGGTGACTTGTGCTTCTGCTTCTGTGAGAAGCTATAGCTTCTGGCTTCTCTAATTCAAAGTTTTTTGACTTATGCTTTTCAAAAAGTCTTTTTTTTGAATTCCTTACCAAACATTTAAATTTTAAGAAAAACATTTATTTGCTTTAAAATCTGTGAAGGACTTTTTAAACTGTTTTCCATAGTTTAATCAACGAAGGTAAAAGAAAAAAGAAAAAGAAGTTGAGAAAGAGTGAAAGAGAAAATATGTGAGTTTTTCTCTAGTCTATTTCGAATTCATCAATTTTGATGTGATTATTCTTTTCAATCTCATCTTGATTTGTGTAGTGGGTAAATTCCTAAGGAATCAATTCACGCAGCACAAACACATAGAACTTATATAGAAACCCAAAACGAGAAAAATCACAGGGGGAGAGAGAGAGGAGAATTTTACTATAATAATGGTGATTACAGGTGGGCTTCTCTAGTGTGCTAGGGTTTCTGGATTCCAATTATGATCCCCCTTTTCGTCAGGAGGAATTTATTGTTAAGACAGGTTATGTCAAATAGGTAAGGTTAAGGAGTCCTGCTCGATTTGAATACTTGAAATCCTCATCTTAATAGTGGTTGAGCTGAACATCCCAGTTTAAATAAGGATAGGGGAGAGTTCAACTCTGTATAGTAGTCTGTGCCTTGCTGTAGATAAGGACGAATTGCTACCGAGGGGTAACTGTCTCGTTTGAATGAGGATTGAGCTTTAGAGGTGGAGATCTCATGTAACTGAATTTACCTCTTCTTCTAATTACCTGACGTGCTTGGAATTAAAACTGGATGAAGACTCTGTATTAGGTGCTCTGGAGGTGGTCGTGCGTCGCACATTCCTTTGGGCTAGATAGACACGTGTCACGATCTCGGTCAAAAGGTGACCATTACAGATGTCCCTCTGCTCTCCTCTTTGGAGGAGGTTGAGAACTCTCCCTCAGGGCTGTAAGTTCCCCGAGACTCTAACAGAAAGAAAGGAGGAGATAAGAATTTTTGATTTGGACACGTGTTAATTGATGTCATTTCAAGTGTTGTCTCGTGTGGCGTGCGTCGCTATGTAGGCTGGCAGAGCCTTAAATGTGCATCATATCCACTGCAATTTCGATCAGGTCATTGATTAGTTTCTAAAACTGTATATTTCATATCACATCTTCACATTTATTTAATATTAAGTTCTGCTAATAATACTTCTCTTGTATGTTTCTAGGTCCATGGTTAAATCACCATTTAATGGGTAATTAAAGGCCTAAAATATAGCCATTGACTTTGAGAGCTGATTCGTCAAAACCAGGGGCCCAAAACCAGAAACCAGGACCTACAACTGACAGGAAACAGACGCGACAGCACGTGGCAGCAGGCGAGGCGTGCGCGGCTCTAGAAGTGACCAAGGCCGCGTTTCCGCATCCGTACAGGCGTGGCCACGCCCATACTTTGGGCCAGAGGTTGTCCCCTGGTCCCTCTTTCTCCTGGTGCCTATAAATACCCCTTGGGATTTTTCGGAGAGGAGATATACAGAGAGTTAGGGTAGTTTCTTTCCATATTGTAGTTTAGGGTAGTTTAGTTTAGCTTAGTTCTTCTTTTTACTTTATATTTTTCATTTTTTGTAGATCTTGTAATAGAGGAGAGAGTAGTATATAGTTGGAAGCAAGAGTTCTTGTAATAGAAGGTGACAATCTATGAAAGGTTCTCTCTTTACCTCTCTTTATTTTCTTCTCTCTAACTCCTTATACATGTTTAGCTAATTTTCTCTCATGGCAACTAACTACTAAGCACAACTTGCTAACTTGTTATTTGATAATCCACATGAATCTAATAGGCTCTACTTGGCCTTGCTCTTGCAAGAGCCATTGATGACTCATGATGATGGATCTAACATTCTAACATCCTAACTCTCTAATAAGCTAACATTACTTTACTCCATACTTACTCTTATTTAGTTTTGATAGTTTAAATGTAGTTTGAACTTGTTTTGTTGAGTTAGGATGTGAAAGTTATCGTATGGGTCATGCTTTGAAACGCTCTTGAACCAAGGACCAGTGATTGCCAAGGATACATGTGAGGCAACTATCACTAAGAGGTTAGCATGGTTAGTGGAGCCATTAGTAGTTAGTAGCCATGAGTTTTCTTTCTTTTTCACTTTATTTTAGAAAAATATCAAAAACCACAAATACCATTCTTTTCTATGTTTCTCACTTCTTCGTGTTTCACCGTACTCTTCTCTTTTCATTCTTTGTTTTCTTTTCTTTCATTCTTTCAAACATTGAAAAAATTTTGACATACACGTGAACATACTGTGTAAGCTTCTATCACCTCCCGTCCTTATAAATTCGACTCGTTTTATCCTCTATGCTATGACGGAAGTATCGAGAAAGCCAAAGCACACACACAACACACACACTTTACATCTTGATTTCAAAACATACACTTTTCGTGTGTGGTTTTTCCCGATCAAATTTTGGCGACATTACCATGGATGGGAACAGATTGATTTCACGTTTTTGTTAACTTTTGTTCTCTGTTTTTTGGTGTGCAGTTTAAAGTTTTATCATTGTAGAAGTCTACACTTGCTCTAGTGTAGTTGGGTAAATTCTTATATGTTCTTATAATCTGCTGCTAATTTTTATTTATATTACCTATGCATTGTAATAATTAAGAACTAAAATATAGAAATTGGATACTTTAAAATGGTTTAGACATTTGCATCTAGGCACATGTCAATTTTTATTCCAATATACTGTATTTTGTTCTTGTATTGTTGTGATCTTGACGGAGGTGTACATATTGCATAGCATATAGTTAGGACAAACACATGGGTGATTTGCTCTCTTTGTGTGTTCATTCTTATCTATATTGCACATTTGCACAAATTGAACTTAAGGGCAACACCCAATACAACATAAGGTGGGGAAATCATTGCCCTCCCTTAGCCCAAAAATCACCTCCCCACTCACACAACCCAAGGCTTAATAAAAATTTGCTAGACGTTGGCCCCTAGGAACATCTCGGACTCATTTAAGAGATTGACCTAAGGAGAAAGTTGTTAGAAGTTGACTCTTGTCAAATCAGTGTCTAAGGTTGGGGATTGAGAGGTGAAACCTCGAAGAACAGTGGTTTGACATAATTAGGCCCGTTGTTCTGGCACAAATACCTCCCACTGATCTTGCCCCTACCTGGTCGATTAACTCGTAGTCAGATTCTGACAATATACCCCCTGTGGACAGTTTAACCAGTTAGGAGTCGTCTAAGTTTAAGTCAACCCTAACATTAGCTTGTTTTCTTTTTCTCTGTTTGTTTGTTTGTTTGTTTGTTTTCTTTTTTGTATATTATGAAATGGATTTTAACAACAATAATTCTTTCAATCATAATATGAATCCATATTTCACCCCAACCTCATTTGACTCGGATAACTCTAACCCGACTATGTACAACATGAACCAATCATATATGTCGAGTTGGGATTATCCAACTCAATATGATCCATATCCTTAATCATATGACTATAATTTTCAAAATGACTTTCACTCTTCATAGAGTTCATGGGATTCACCTCCCCCGAGTTAAATTTTCAACCATCTTATCCATAATTTTCACAATATTCATTCCCTGATTATGCTTCATATCCTCCTTTTCCTGTTCCACTAACTGAGGAAAAATCTAATTTGGAAAGGAGTATGAAAGTCATGCTTGAGTCTCAATAATAAATTTAAAATTTGCTCAATTCACAATCCTTCCCAAATCAAACTCCATATACTCCTTTTCTAGAACATCCAATTGAAGAAGAATCTAAGCAAGAAAAGCGTTTGGAAGTCTTTTATGAAAAAGTGCAACGATTTCAAAATATGTTGGACTCATCATCTCACCCACATTTTCAAGAATCCTACTCATCTTTTCCAGCCTTACTAATTCAAAATGAACAATCATCAATACTGGACTTGAGTATAAAACCCTTGCGTGAGTCTGAGCAGCACTCGCAAAATCTGATGGACTCGCCATTTCACAACAACTTCCAAAATCAACTTCCATACTCATCTTTTTAAGAATAACCAGTTGCAAAAAGTATGGAAGACGTGATTCAGACTCAAAATTCTGTTACATGGCCTATCAGTAGGTTAGACTCACTAATGAGCAAATTAATCATTGAGAGCGAGGAAAGCCTTTCTTGTCAACCTTTGACCGATCCTTATATCCCTAACTCTACTGATTGGACCCAAGAGTCACGTCATTTTGGAAATCTGACTACTATTTTATCATACCAACCTGAACCTGACCAACATCTAATTCCTGATAGTTTGACAAGTTATCCATTTCCTGAAATTGAACTTGAAGATGAATGTGAACCTGAGCTTCAATTTAGCGATTCAAGTCCAATCCTTGAATCAATATCGACTCTGGTAGTGTTACCTAAACTAAGTAACGTTCTTAAGCCAGTTTTGATTCTTATAATTCCTGAACTTGAATCGATCATTTCACCCATTCACATTCCTTCTGTGGACGAAAATCAAGATTCAATACATCTATTTGAACTTGCCCAAAATTTTGATAACCACCTTGACATTTTGGTAAGTTATCCTTTTTCTGAAATTGAACTTGAACTTCAAAGTGATTCTGAACCTCAAGTTGGTAATTCCATTTCACTTTTTAATTCAATAATGACTCCGATATCTTTACCAGATTTTTTCTCTATTCCAGAGTCAACATTGAATCCGGTACCAGTACACTGTGAAATTGAACCACCAAAACTTATGATCACACTTCATTGCTGGGGAAAGTGTGTGAACATTAATTCTTTGGTTTGGACCCCATTTTTGAACCAATTTCGACTCCTTGTTTTGAATCTTGACTTGATCTGAGTAAAATTCCCGAGTCGGTATCAGTTTTTATTCCTTTTCCATTTGAGTCCAAATCAATCATCTCCTAAAATCACACTTCATTGTTGGACAAGAATGTTAAAGAAAATGACTTAGTAATTATTTTTAAAAATTAAAAATTAGATGGGAATAATTTTTTAAATAAGACCATTCACTCAATCATTCTTTTATTGGGTCGTATTAGAGAGGTCATTAGTGGGTCTCTGCAAGATCCACAATATCTTAGTTGGGTAGCAACGCTTGGCCCAATCAGACCACCACTGGAGCCGCCACCATAAGGTACTTTTCCTTCCCTCTCTATTTTTTTTCATGTATATGCACATTCACGATGCATTTAGGACAATGCATGAGATAAGTGTGGAGGAGGGTTTACTAACATAGTTAGTTTTACATTTTCTTTCTTTTACACTTCTTCTTAGGAAATTTTTAAAATTTTCTTTTATATAAAAACTCTCTTCTTTTCTTTTTACAAAATTTTTTAAAATAAGATAAATAGTCTTAATTTATTTTTAAGAAAATTAAGATTATCTTAGGAATTAGGAAGACCTAAAACTATAAAATTTTAAACCGAGTCAAAATAATAGATCTTGTTTAAATTTTAGGATAAGAAACTAAGATTGGAAAGATATTTTGATTTTGAATTTTTTATCTTAGATTTATACACTTCACACTTACACAATTTTTGGGATTGAAACAAAGACTGAAAATACCATAAAAAAATATATTTAAAAAATTATGATAATAAAAATTACTTATTAAAGTTGGGTAATTATGTCTCAAGAAGTATAATTATTCACACCTAAAACTGTGGGTAAAAATAAAATAATCCCTTTAGTTTTATGGCCATGTTCACTCGAGTCCTTAAGTCTGAGGGATGTTTTCTCATCTGGTGCCCTATGATCATCTGGTTTGGGAGTCACCAGCTAAAGGCTCAGTCCCAGGTAAATAAGAAAGCCTAAGAAAACTAAGGGAAGAAAAAAAAGTAAAAAAAATTAATATATATATAATAATATAAATAATGACATGAAAGTTTGAGTCAATATCCCAAAAATCTTCACAGTTCACAAAGTACATATTTTCTAAGAGTTTTATGAAAGGTAAGAGAATCAATTCAATTTAAATTCTTATATTTAATTTATAATAAGATTTTGCATTTAGACTTAGTTTAAGGAAGAACAATTTCTGATTAACCTCTGACCTTGGATCACTTATATTTTCACAAAAATACTTCAACACTTTTCTCTATTTTCAAAATACTAACATTTGATTTCATTCTTTATAAATTTTATGGGTGTAATCCGCTGAAAACTCTAAGGAGATAAAACTCCTCCTCTAGGAAAAACCTAGAGGTTTAACGGCTTGTTGCACATGCTCAGTACAATTGCGTCACCTGCGAAAGTGGTATAATAATTCCTTTAGTTTTTGTTTTGCTCGGGACGATCAAAAGATAAGTGTGGGAGTGTGATTAGTCTCTAAAACTGCATATTTCATATCACATCTTCACATTTATTTGATATTAAATTCTGCTAATAATACCTCTCTTGTATATTTCTAGGTCCATGGTGAGCAATGAAGAAGAAAACCTTAAATCACCATATAATGGGTGATTAAAGGCCTAAAATATAGCCATTGACTTTAGAGAGTTGATTCGTCAAAACTAGGGGCGCAAATCCAGAAACTGGGACCTACAGCCTACATGGGACAGAAGCGACAGGGCGGTAGCAGGCGCGGCGCGTGTGGATCTAGAAGAGCCGCGGAAACGCAGGCCAGCCGTACGAGCGCGGCGCACCCATACTTTGGGCCAGAGGTTGTCCCCTGGCCCCCTTTCCCCTGGTACCTATAAATACCCCTTGGGGTTTTCAGAGAGGGGATATACAAAGAGTTAGGGTAGTTTCTTTCCATATTGTTATTTAGGGTAGTTTAGTTTAGGTTAGTTCTTCTTCTTCCTTTATATTTTTCATTTCTTGCAGATCTTGTAATAGGAGAGAGAGTGGTATATAGTTGGAAAGCAAGAGTTCTTGTAATAGAAAGTGACAATTTATGAAAGGTTCTCTCTTACCTCTCTTTATTTTTCTTCTCTCTAACTCCTTTTACTTGTTTAGCTAATTTTCTCTCATGGCAACTAACTACTAACTACTAACTTGCTAACTTTTTATTTGATAATCCACATGAATCTAATAGCCTCTACTTGGCTTTGCTCTTGCAAGAGCCATTGATGGCTTATGATGATGGATCTAACACTCTAACATCCTAACTCTCTAATAAGCTAACATTACTTTACTCCATAATTACTCTTGTTTAGTTTTGATGGTTTAAGTGTAGCTTGAACTTGTTTTGTTGAGTTAGGATGTGAAAGTTATCGTATGGGTCATGCTTTGAAACGCTCTTGAATCAAGGACTAATGATTGTCAAGGATACATGTGAGGAAACTATCACTAAGAGGTTAGCATGGTTAGTGGAGCCATTAGTAGTTAGTAGCTATGGGTTTTCTTTCTTTTTCACTTTGTTTTAGAAATATATCAAAAACCACAAATACCATTCTTTTCTATGTTCCCACTTCTTTGTGTTTTTACCGTACTCTTCTCTTTTCATTCTTTATTTTCTTTTCTTTTCATTCTTTCAGACATTGAAGAACTTTTAACATACACGTGAACATACCGTGTAAGCTTCTATCGCCTCCCGTCCTTTTGGATTCGACTTGTTTTAGCCTCTATGCTATAACGGAAGTATCGAGGAAGCCAAAGCACACACACTTTGCATCTTGATTTCATAACATATACTTTTCGTGTGCGATTTTCTCCCGATCAGTCATCATCACTTTTGTTGAAGCGGTGCTCGAGGTAGGTACCACATATCTGGAGCCAAGGCCAAGATTTAATCCACTGTTGCATGTGTAAAGCCTTGATTTGAGAGACAACTCGCTTTTCTAGGGTTAAAGAGAGCAACTACTTAGGGTTTGGGCATTCTACCAAACTCTGCATCTCCTTCTACTTTCTTATCCTCTTCTAATTCTCTAGTTCTCAGAACTCGGTTGTCTTCTTGTTTTCATTGCAATGAAGAAGGGAGAGACGTATGCCACGATCAGCGGCACGGGCGATCGAAAGGCTGCAGTGAAGGAGGGGGAAGAGTGTTTCCCATCGTACCGGGATCAGAATGGACTTCGATTCGAAGAACACCAAACTCCATGATCAGGAAGCAGTAGATAAGTGCTTTGCCAGCTATGAATTCCGTTTGAATCCGGGGATTAGAATTGAGTTTTGCCCCCTTAATGTTGACGTTTCCTCAGCCCCACCAAAAGGGGAGGGCGTATATATGCATCCCCAAGTTCTGGCATTGGGGCTAAAGCTGCCAATGACTAAGTTCATCCGCAGCGTTTTGGCTTTTTACAAATTCGCCCCCTCTTAGTTATTAGTGATAGCCTGGTGCACGATACTTGGGTTCGAGGCCCTCTGTGATTTGTATACTCATGAAGTGTGCCAGCTCGAGGTCTTCAGTGCCGCATATTCACTAAGGAAGGCTATCCATGGTTTGCACTACTTTTTCCCCCAAAGTCGGGCTGAAAAAGTTATTATCAATATGGTCAACAGCGACCATGGTATGCGAGATACCGTGATTCGAGTGATTGGACATGGGAGGCCGAATCTGAAGATAAGCGCGGGGCAGTTCCAGTCGTTTGGAACTTGGACGATACCTCTCATGAGGGGCTTTGCTATCGCTGATGTTGAGGCAAAGTTGACTGCCGTGAACTACAATAATCGCAACTAGAGTTGGCTGCTAGATTCGAATAGACCTTCTGAACCCCCAGTCATCCCGAAGGTGTCAGCTTCGGGTAAGATCCAGCCTGCCTCTAAGCCTCAGGAACTTGCTCGGGAGGGAATCCTCTCGACCATCGGCCTAGGGGAGTTGAGGGTCTCGGGATGGATGGTTCCCACTAAAGGGTAGATGGCTCGTACTCAGTTTTCACGCTGGCTTTCTTTAATTTCCAGTTAGTAAGGACTATTTCTCAACACTTGTTGTCGGTTCTTGTTTAATGAGTCAGATGATGAGGAGATGACGGATTTGCTTAAAGCCACGGCCTCTCCTCCGTCCACCATTATGGAGCGGTCCTTTGAGGCTAAGAAGGCTCTGGATGTAGCTCCAAAGATGTAGCTCCAAAGATGTGGATGTAGCTCCAAAGATGCCTATGGGACCTCCTACCACTGAGTTGCTCCCTAAGAGTGGTCTTTAGACAATAACGCCCCCGACTGTGGATGATGCTAGGCTTCCATCTCTGCCTAGTTTTGAGAGAGTGGATGCTATCGAGCATCCTCAGGCTACAGAGGGTGCAAGGGCATCCGGTGGTGTTGGCTCCAAGGGGACCACCCATAATCTCAAGAACTGTTATCGGGACGGACAATTACGGGTCTGGAACTAGGTTGTTCTACCAGAGAGGTGATATGGAGGTGGCCCTCGGGTATGGAGATTACCTCAGGGGACTTGAGGAACTTAAAGTAGAGCCTTTGAAGGAGCAAAAATTTCATCTAAAAATTGACATTTTTTGGGTATGTAACCTGACGTCCTTGTTTTTGAGTTATTTGTTTAAGTGCCGCTTAACTTTGGCTTCTCCTTCAGAATGTGGTTCTTCTTTCCGGGCTGTTGGATGACCACTGGGATGTTCTAAAGGCAAGGGAGGGAGAAGTCTCTGATTTGAGATGGAGGATGGAAGAACTCAGTGTTGCAGGGTAGGTAGTAACTGAGGAGATTAGATGGCTCAAAGAAGATTTGAGTCGTGAAGTCGCGAATCGCTCAAGCCGTGAGAAGGAGGTGGTGTAGCTTAAGGGGGAGCTGGAGAGGAAGGAGTCATAGGTGCTGAAGAGGGACTCTGAGCTACAACAGGAGGAGTTTGCACTACTAGAGGCCAGACAGGACCTTGAGGGGGTGCGGCTGCATGCAGAGAAGGTAGAGGCTGCCCTGACGTCGAAGCGGGATGCTTTCGAGGAGGTGAGGGAGTGCCTCAGTGATTGCTTGAATCAGGTACTGATGACCCTCGAAGAAGCTGAAGCGCGTGAGTAGGAGGTTATAGTTGATTGTCAATATGCACTGAAGGTGCTCCAATTCAAAAATTCTAAAGCGGGGTATGAAGATGGGAAGCGTGGAGCATCTCCGAGATACTCGCTTGACATTGAGTCCTTCCTTAGGCGTGAAGGTCGGGGTCCTCCTGAAAGTAGTGCTGCTCATGCTGCCTAGGTGGAGACTTCTCTGAATGCTCCATCTAGCGATGTAGCACCCTTAACTTCGGGCCTCTTGCGACTGCTCTCGACGCTGGGCAGCTGGTGCTTCATATGTTACAGTTGGGAAGACCTCTCCGAATACTCCATCCGACGATGTTGCGCCCCAATAATTAGCCATCCCTGGCTGTTCCTGATGCTAGGCAGGTGGCCTGGGCTGTCCCCGAGGAAGCAGCTCTTCTGACTTCCATTTCTGAGGCCTCTCGCAAAGGCAAAGGTAAAGTGAGTGATTGAAAGTCTGTCATATTTGATTTTTCTACCGTTGTTTGTAAAGACCCAGTGTAATCATTTGAAAGAAAATAGTTGAATCTTTAGATTTCACCCCTTTTTGAATATCTTTTTCCCTTTGTGCTTCAAAGCTATAGCAAATGCAGGTCTGGCAGGCCTTTCGGCGCGTCTTCTGACTCAGTGATTTGTGATCAGAGGGAGAGCCTTCGGGAGCTGGGGATGTCCCCTGCTCGCATAGGTTTCAATGAGGTTGGCTCTTAAACCGAGGAGCTGCCCAAGGAGCTAAAGGCTTTGGACCTAGGGAAGGAGATAAAGAGTTGGAAATAGACCTGGATGATAAGCCTGGATCGCTGTTGGACCCCATGAACGCCTGGCGGGAGAAAGTAGCTATGGGGAGTTCTTAGGGATTCCTGGGCTTTCTCGCCCCGTAGAGCTCAAAATACTTAATCTCCTAACCTCTCAGCTAGATTTTGAGCTCATTCTCACGACATGACTATGGTAGGTCTCAGGAAGTGGGTGGATAGGGTCCTTTAAAAAGGGTGTGACCTACTGGAGGTGAGTTCTTCGCTGAGGAGGGAGAAGGTAGAGCTTGAAGAGAAGCTCTTGAGCTGACTTTTGGAGTTGCAGAAGGTGTTAGATGAGGTGTCTGATCTCGAGGAAAAGTTAGCTTTGGCCCAATAAGAGATCTCTTCTCTTCAGGAGCATATCGATAGGGGCTGTTCAGAGACGCTGGCGCTCGAGTGAGAGGTCCACATGCTGTGGGCTGGTTTGGAGAGTCATGACAAGGATATGGAAGAGTTGAGAACTAAAGTCCCACACTAGTCGGATTGTTATAATAATCTTTGGCTTGTTCATTAGATATCAGCAAAGGGGCGCAGAAGCTACATTCTGGGGTTATAGTCCTTAGATCTGGCGTCTGGGTGGAGAGCATCAGGGGATGCCTAAGGGCAAAAAGCGGAACCCCAAGGGTCCTAGATCCCTGCTCGGGAGGTCGGGTCATCAGCCTGGGAGATCGACCGATCGTGTTGAGAGTTCTGACAGCTGGCATGAGAGATCTCGGAGGTGATCAATAGATGGGGTAGTGGCTGTAGGCAGGGATGATGGGGCTAACCTACTTTTTTATGGATGAATGTGACGAATGGATGTGTCCTCAATTTTCTCTATGTGGTGAATTGCTACTTTTGATGCTCCCGTGTGATGCATTGTGTCCTTGTTTGTTTGTCAGGGGTCATCAGAGTAGGACCAGATACAGGTTGTTGGCTCGCTTGAGTGGCCATCAAAGTGAATACTGTCTAGGCTAACTCTGAGCAGGCGAACCTCTGTCTTTCAAGGGCCTTCCTGAGGGATAGTCACGGGGCTATTTTTTCCTCATAGCTGTCAGGATAGGACCCGATATAGGTTGTTGACTCACTCGAGTGGCCATCAAGATAAAAACCAGTCTAGGCTAACTCTTAGCAGCCCTAGTGGATGAGCCTTCATCTTTCAGGTGGCTCCCCGAGGGATAGCATGGGGGTTATTTTCCCTCATAGCCATCAGAATAGGACCTGATATAGGCTGTTGACTCACTCGTGTGGCTATCAAAGTGAAAACCTGTCTAAGCTGACTTCGAGCAGCCTAGTGGGAGAGCCTCCATCATTCAAGGTGCACCCTGAGGGATAACCGGGGGCTATTTTTCTTAGGATAGGACCTGATATAGGCTGTTGACTCACTCAGTGGCCAGCAAGGTGAAAACTTGTCTAGGCTGACTCCAAGCAGTCCTAGTGGGCGAGCCTCCGTCTTTCAGGGAGCTCCCCGAGAGATAGCCGCGGGGACTGTATTTCCCTAATAGCCTTCAGGACAAGACTGATATAGGATGTGAACTCACTCGAGTGACCATCAAAGTGAAAAACCTATCTAGGCTAATTCCAAACAGCCCTATTGGATGAATCTCCATCTTTCAAGGGGCTCCCCGAGGATAATTACGGGTGCTATTTTTCTGTTATAATCATCAGGCTAGGACCCGATATAGGTTGTTGACTCACTCGAGTGGCTATCAAGGTGAAAATTTGTCTAGGCTGACTCCAACCAGCCCTAGTGGGCAAGCCTCCGTCTTTCAAGGGGCTTCCCGAGGGATAGCCGTGGTGTGTTTTCCTTATAGCTATCAGGGTAAGATCTGATATAGGTTGCTGAATCATTTAGTGGCCATCAAGGTAAAAACCTGTTTAAGCTGACTTCGAGCAGCCGGCTCCCGAGAGATTGCTGCGGGGGCTATTTTCCCTCATAGCCATCAAGATAGGACCCGATATAGGCAGTTGAACCGCTCGAGCGTGCTCATTGTACCAGGAGAAGATATGAAAATAAAAGAGTTTGCACAATTTTATTGGATGTCATGCAATTTTACACGTAGTATCGCTTTGGGTGGGAAGCACATTGCCTAGTGGTGGTCTTCCCATCCCGGGTGGTGTCGAGAGTGAGCGTTTTAGTCAACCATTGCGACTGGGGCCTCTCCGACTTCAGAGTCTTCCTCAGAGTCGAGGATGAACTCCTCTATGTTGGCCAAGAGGCCTTCCACTCTAGTTTTGATGATGATTAACTCATGTAGTTATGTTTACTAATAATCTTGTGATGTTTAGTTTCGGATCTTTTATCAAGATATTAGTGGGTGATTAGCTTCAACAAGATGATTTGGAAGCTTTCACTTGGTGATTCTAGAGCCCGAGCAACAAGATCATACATAGCACTCGTTGGAATCTAGCTCGGTGGATCACGGAGTTTTGGATCGAGTCGACTTGAAGATGGAGTTCGTCAAGAAGACTTAGGTATCCTAGTTTAGAGTTTGTTTTAGATCCATGTGTAAAGATTAGATAGTTGATATGCTCAAGTTCACAACACACACACGTTTTTATGTTTTGGATATTGGTTTTCGGTTTTTGATTTAACCGATATTGGTTTTCATGAATAGATAGTATCCATACAAGTTTACTTTATTTAAGTGTATATTAGATATATTCTATATACATGTATTCTTCATGTCTTAAATAAACTTATGTTGAGATGCCTATTCACGAGGTTTGGTGTTTTGTGTTTTTAACAAAACATATTTTGGAAATAAAAGTCAAAAAATATATATATGTTTCATGTATATTGGACTTATGTCCATATGCATCATGCCTAAATGTGTTTAAGTATCATGTTTCTGTATTTAAATGAGTTTTAGGAAAAATCAGATTTCCTATTGAAAAATTCAAGTTTGGTAAAATACAGTTTTTGGATTTTGATAAAATTTATAAGACACAAAAATGGTTCATAATGTTTGATATTTGTGTTGAATTTTTATCACATATTTATATATCATATATTATGTTAGAAACTATTTTTGTGGATTTTTAGAAGATTTATGGGATTTATTAGAATATTTTTAAACCCTATTTTCTGACCCAAAATAGTGCCTGACAGGCTCTGGCGGTCGACCGGACCCAGAGTCGGTCGACCGATCGGTCGACTGACGTGCACAGATCTGTGCACGTTGGGCTGGCACCTGGGCCGGTCGACCGGGCGGTCGACCAGACAAGAGAGCTTTGCTCTCTGTTTTTTTCCCGGTCGACCGGCCGGTCGACAGCGGGTTGCCAACGGTCAAAAATATGACCGTTGGTGGTCGACCGGGCGGTCGACCGCCAGCCGTCTCAGGCTAAGAATTTAGCCTAACGGCTAGTTTTGTATTGGGGTTATTTATACCCCATCTCTTTGGGTTTTTGACTAAGATTTTTGAGCCAAAAATTCTAGAGCTCTCCAGTATTTTTACAAGCATTCAAAAGTGTTTTAAAGCTTAAAGATTTCATCTTTGTTTTTGTTTTAAAGGGTTTTTGGAAAAATCAAAGAAACTAGATTTTTGGGATATTGTTTTGGATCTTCATTTCTATCATTTACAAGAGGTTTCCCAAGTAGTTTTTCTTTGTTATTTGATTTCCAAAAACACCTTGATTTTCACTTGAGCTATATCACTCTATCCTATTCTATAGGATCATTTGTTTTGTGGCAAAAGAGATAGTTTGTGGTCTTTGTAACCACCTTGTTGTAACCCCTTTCTTTGTGGCTATCCCTCTTTGGTAGAGGTTGATTTGGATTGTGGGGTGCTCCCTCTTTGGTAGAGGTTGAGGTTGTGGTTTACACCCTCTTGGTGAGGTGGAGTTGGATTGGGTTTGTATCCCTCTTCGGTAGAGGTGATTGTGGTTGTTTGGCTAAGAGCCTATCCCTCTTTGTGAGGTGGATTGAGTTTGTATTGCCTCGGTGGCATTGTATTGGTTGAGAGAGGAGTTCGGTACTCCTGTGGATTAGAAATCCTTCTCGTTGAAGGCGGGGACATAGAGCTAGGGGCTCGAACCTCGAAACATATCTTTGTGTTTGCGTTTGATCCATTGTCTCTTAACCCTCTCTCTTTATTTGTGTTGTGCATCATTCATATCATTCATATCATATTTGCTTGTGTTGTGCCTTGCATTATTTCATATTGCTTATCATCTTTATATGCTTGGCTTGTGTTTGTGTGCCTCACTTGTACTTAACCACGAGAGTTTCATATAGCACCTCAACTCTTATTCAGAGGAATCAAGAGGAGTTAGTCCAGAGTCCTTCACGGGGAATTCGGCTACACTCGTTGGTTGTACTAAGTGTAATTGCAAATTAGTTTTAATTTTCGCATTTAGTTTTTAGATTAGCATTATCACCTATTCACCCCCTAGGTGATTTCAATTGGTATCAGAGCCTCCGCTCCTGATACGTAGTTTAACAACCTAGGAGTGAGATCTTGGTTAGCTAATCTATCATTTGCATTTGCACATATATTTGTTTGCACACACTCATGGACTTCATGACCCCACCTATGTTTGATTCTTCCAACATTATTGTTTGGAAGACTAAGATGTCTATATATTTGAAAACCCTAGGCTTGCATGTTTTTCTTGCCGCTACCAAGAAATGCTATCTTGGTAATAGCAATCATACAGGGGCCAATACACAAGCCCTTGAGGCTATTAGAAGCACGCTATCTAAAGATTATCTTATGCTTGTTTCTAACCTTGATTCCGCCTTTGCAGTGTGGAACAAGTTGACCACCTCCAAGCTTCAATTGCCAATCCAACCGGAGGAAGAATCTAGTGGAGAATCCGAGTCACAATATTTTATAGTCCAAGGGAATAACTCCCTTGAGGTACATTCGGAATCTCAATTAGATTGTAATTCTTCATGTGATGAGAATATTGATACCCATGCCTTAAATGAAGAACTTTCTATTGTTTGT
The DNA here is from genome assembly GCA_038442645.1 of Agave tequilana. Taxonomy (NCBI): domain Eukaryota; kingdom Viridiplantae; phylum Streptophyta; class Magnoliopsida; order Asparagales; family Asparagaceae; genus Agave; species Agave tequilana. Next base: position 9,225 of record JAVJIF010006071.1, on the reverse strand, counting down.
GAAAAATTGATAGAAAAATATAATCTTTTGAAAAGGAAGAGTTTTGAACTTAATAAAAATAATAAGGATTTATGTTCAAAGCTTGATATGGTTTTGCAAGAGAAGTAAGAGATTTCTAGTGAACGTGACTCACTTAAATCTCAACTAGACCTTGCCTTAAAGGAAAATGAGATCTTGAAAAATAGAAATGATTGCAATAAGGTTTTGAAGAAAAATGAAAACTTGTCTTCAAAAGTTAATTTTGTTTTAAAAGAAAATGAATCTTTAAAAATAAAAATTGCTTCTATTTCAAAGATTTAGAAGATTGTTTAAAGAAAAATGAATTTTTGCAAAATAATATTGATTCTCATGTTTGCCATGCTAGGGTAGTTCCATCTAGATCACCGATTGCATGTACCACTTCTTCTTTAATTCAAAATGATATATCTATGCTAAAGAAGAATATGGATTGTTTGGGCTCCACTTTGAGCCAATGTGTTGTGAGTCATACACGTTTGGAATTCTTGTTTCGAAAGAAACAAGTTCCATCTTTGCATGCACACCATACACGACATACACATGCTACTCACGGTTACAACTTTCACACTATGTATGCTCATGTGTACACATGTACACATTATGGACGAAAGGGCCACCTTGCTAAATTTTGTTATGATCGTATACATGATGTTAATTTAGCAACTAATTTGTTTGGGTTAGGAAAGGTTCTAACCCCTATGGACCCAAAAGGGTATGGGTACCAAAGACCACCCCTATTATATTTGATGTAGGTGTGGGCTCTCACATGACGTGAGAGTAGCGGTGCCTTAGAGTGGATGCGTTCCGAGCTTAAAGATTACCATTTGGATGCATCACTTTCAAGGGGAGTTTGGTGGGAGGACAACCGTGTTTTGGAGACATGGAGAGTTGCCTCTTCGGTTTTGGTAACAATCCTTTACTCCTGTTTATATTTGCATGCTTTTCATGTCTTTGATTTATAGCGTGTTTGATGTTTATAGATTATTATGATAATGCCATGATTATTAGATCCTTGACATGCATATATAGCATTTGAGATCACCCATGTTTATATGGACCCATATGTTGTGTTCTCACCATTGTTTAGCTATTATGTATATCATAGGTCTAATAGCATGTGGATTTACATAATAATCATGTTTATGTTTATCATGTTAATTTTGTCTCATTTGATGCTTCATGATTTGAATATATGTTTAAATGTTAGTTTTCATTAAGATTAGGATTTATACTTGTACATATAGTGGGCCACAAATAATTTTTATATGTTTGAGCTTGAATGCTTATTTGTACCCATTAGATGTGCTAGTATAGTCTAGTTTTGATGATTCATGCATTTGACTTGTATTCCTATTTTATCCATGTTTTCATGTTTATATGTTTAACTTCATGTATATGTCCATCTTATCTAAACTATTGATTATACATATACATCCTTTGAGCCATGTGCCTTCATGCATATACTTTTGTGGACTCGTTGTGTTTGGATATGTATGTATACATGAGTTTGTATAAGACATACATATGCCTTGAAGTATAAATTGTTTTTAATGAAAATTTAGTTTTTCATGTTTTCATGTTTAAAGGAATTTCACATGAGTTTATTGAATATTTTCATGATTATTTGTGTCACATAACACTTGTACACTCACTTCATTTAAATGTTTCTCATGATTATGTTTTCATGAGTATGTATGGGCTTTATGGACTTCGAGTGTTTAGTGCCATGTGATTTACATGTATTTCATGAAATATAATTTTGTTTTATTCCTTACTTGAAGGATTTCGTACTAGTTTACAAGTTTTTCATTTAACTAGTTCGTATTCTTCAATATGGTAGAGTTTTCAAACATACTTTATTTTTTAAATCTATTTTTGAAAACCCCTACCTTCCAAGGGTGGCTGGATGGGAGACCATGTCTTATATGTTTATATTGAAAATCTTTTAAACTTGAGCATGATTGGGTGGTAGGAAATATGAGATATACATTTGATATTATTGTTGTTTCATTTGGTATCATTGGAATCTTTCAATTGGTATCAATATTGACATTTCTTGTATACTCATATATTTTTATGTATGTATGCTTTCACTTCAAATTGTATCAATTTCGATTGGTATCTAATTTTTCATACATATATATATGTTTATGCTAAAGCTTGAATTTTCAATGACCATCATGTTTCAATTGATTAGTTTTCAATTGGTACCGTAAACAGGCTTTTGCATCGTTTTATTTGGTATTTCATAAAGGGGGAGATAATTCGTATTTTTTTCAATTGATATTTTGTTTACCGTTGATTTCTACTCCCATACTTTATGATGGAAAATGATTAAAAAAATGAATATTGTTTTTGATTTGGTATCATATGCTCAAAATGAAATATATTTTAAATTGGTATCAAGATGATTATTTGTTTACTTTCATTTGGTACCATGTAATGAAATATATATTTGTTTTCTTTCAATTGGTATCAAAAATATGTTTTGATTTGTATTGCCTATATGCAAGGGGAGCTTAACATCTCTTTTACATATAGTTTCATGTTGAGTGTATCTTATATTGAGGAGCTTGACAACTCTTCTTTATGTGATACACGTGTGTAGGGGGAGCTTCACATCTCCTCTTATACATTGCATATTATGCGTTATGTGAATTAGGGCTTGTCATCCCTCCTTCATGTAATGCATATATGTAGGGAAGTTAACTTAGCGTCTTCCTCTTCATGAATGTATATCGTATATATCCTTTATTGATTTGTTTTATGTCACCCCTTATTGGTATCATTCTTTTTGTTTTAGACAAAAAGGGGAGAACATTTTGTATTGTTTTTGACCCTTTGTTGATGATTGACAAAAAGGGGGAGAGGTATTTGAGTTCATATGCATATTTTGTATGCATGTTTTGTTTATCAAAAACATTGTTTGTTTGTTTTTTATTTGTTTGTTGTTTATTGGTATTAAGAGCATTTTATTGGTATCAAGAGCTAATAACGTTTTACCGTTTAATTGGTATCAAGAACATGTTTTATACATTTCAATGTTTTATGCATGTCTATGCATGTTTCATGTTTAATATTCATTGCATATCTTATTTTTTTATTGTTATGCATGAGTTAAGGGGAGCTTCTTTGAAGCTTAACTTTAATCCATGCATATATAACTCCATGAGTTTTATCATCATCAAAAAGGGGGAGATTGTTGGCCCAGAGGCCTTCCACTCTAGTTTTGATGATGATTAACTCATGTAGTTTGTTTACTAATAATCTTGTGATGTTTAGTTCCAGATCTTTTATCAAGATATTAGTGGGTGATTAGCTTCAACAAGATGATTTGGAAGCTTTCACTTGGTGATTCCAGAGCCCGAGCAACAAGATCATACATAGCACTCGTTGGAGTCTAGCTCGGTGGATCACGGAGTTTTGGATCGAGTCGACTTGAAGATGGAGTTCGTCAAGAAGACTTAGGTATCCTAGTTTAGAGTTTGTTTTAGATCCATGTGTAAAGATTAGATAGTTGATATGCTCAAGTTCACAACACACACACGTTTTATATTTTGGATATTGGTTTTCGGTTTTGGTTTAACCGATATTGGTTTTCATGAATAGATAGTATCCATACAAGTTTACTTTGTTTAAGTGTATATTAGATATATTCTATATACATGTATTCTTCATGTCTTAAATAAACTTATGTTGAGATGCCTATTCATGAGGTTTGGTGTTTGTGTTTTTAACAAAACATATTTTTGGAAATAAAAGTCAAAACAATGATATATATATATATATATATATATATATATATATATATATATATATATATATGTTTCATGTATATTGGACTTATGTCCATATGCATCATGCCTAAATGTGCTTAAGTATCATGTTTCTGTATTTAAATGAGCTTTAGGAGAAATCAGATTTCCTATTGAAAAATTCAAGTTTGGTAAAATACAGTTTTTGGATTTTGATAAAATTTATAAGACACAAAAATGGTTCATAATGTTTGATATTTGTGTTGAATTTTTTATCACATGTTTATATATCATATATTATGTTAGAAACTATTTTGTGGATTTTTAGAAGATTTATGGGATTTATTAGAATACTTTTTAAACCCTGTTTTCTGACCCAGAACAGTGCCTGACAGGCTCTGGCGGTCGACCGACCGATCGACCGGACCCAGAGTCGGTCGACGATTGGTCGACCGACGTGCACAGATCTGTGCACGTTGGGCTGGCACTTGGGCCGGTCGACCGGGCGGTCGAGCTCTGCTCTCTGTTTTTTCCCGGTCGACCGGCCGGTCGACCGCGGGTTGCCAACAGTCAAAAATATGACCGTAGGCGGTCGACCGGGCGGTCGACCGCCAGCCGTCTCAAGCTGAGAATTCAGCATAACGGCTAGTTTTGTATTGGGGTTATTTATACCCCCATCTCTTTGGGTTTTTGACTAAAGATTTTTGAGCCAAAAATTTCAGATCTCTCCAGTGCTTTTACAAGCATTCAAAAGTGTTTTAAAGCTTAAAGATTTCATCTTTGTTTTTGTTTTCAAGGGTTTTTGGAAAAATCAAAGAAACTAGGTTTTAGGGATATTGTTTTGGATCTTCATTTCTATCATTTACAAGAGGTTTCCCAAGTAGTTTTTCTTTGTTATTTGATTTCCAAAAACACCTTGATTTCCACTTGAGCTATATCACTCTATCCTATTCTATAGGATCATTTGTTTTGTGGCAAAAGAGATAGTTTGTGGTCTTTGTAACCACCTTGTTGTAACCCCTCTCTTTGTGGCTATCCCTCTTTGGTAGAGGTTGATTTGGATTGTGGGGTGCTCCCTCTTTGGTAGAGGTTGAGGTTGTGGTTTACTCCCTCTTGGTGAGGTAGAGTTGGATTGGGTTTGTATCCCTCTTCGGTAGAGGTGATTGTGGTTGTTTGGCTAAGGGCCTATCCCTCTTTGTGAGGTGGATTGAGTTTGTATTGCCTCGGTGGCATTGTATTGGTTGAGAGAGGAGTTCGGTACTCCTAGTGGATTAGAAATCCTTCTCGGTGAAGGCGGGGACGTAGAGCTAGGGGCTCGAACTTCGAAACATATCTTTGTGTTAGCGTTTGATCCATTGTCTCTTAACCCTCTCTCTTTATTTGTGTTGTGCATCATTCATATCATTCATATCATATTTGCTTGTGTTGTGCCTTGCATTATTTCATATTGCTTATCATCTTTATATGCTTGGCTTGTGTTTGTGGGTCTCACTTGTACTTAACCACGAGAGCTTCATATAGCTCCTCAACTCTTATTCAGAGGAATCAAGAGGAGTTAGTCCAGAGCCCTTCACGGGGAATTCGGCTACACTTGTTGGTTGTACTAAGTATAGTTGCAAATTAGTTTTATTTTCGCATTTAGTTTTTAGATTAGCATTATCACCTATTCACCCCCTCTCTAGGTGATTTCACTCTAGATGTCCTCATCTAACTAGATCCTCAAGGTGTCGTTTGAGGGCTCAGCAATGTGTAGTGGTGTGTCCCCGGCCGCCATGAAAGGAGAAACTTCTTGCTTTCAGGGAGTCTGGGTCATATTTGGCTGTCTTTAGGAGTTTCAACGAGGGCTGATGCTTGATGATATGAAAGATCTGATCAATCAGGAGGTTCAGGGGTGAAGGTAAAGGAGTCTTCATTCTTTGCCATCATCGGGAAGCGTCCTTCTTGGGAATTGGGGCCCAATGCCCCCTTGTATGCTTCTTTGAGCTATCGGTTTGAAGGTTCTCGGGATCACCATGTGAAACAGCCGCTTTAGAGCATATCTTGTTTAGCTTGAAACGTAGGTCGGTCGAAACTGCGGGGTGTTGATTGACCTTGGAGAAGAGTCCGCCAGAAACTCTCGGGCGCCTAACTCGATGACCCGCTGCTGTGCCTCTCATAGAACCTTTATCGGCGTAAGCGTCTGATGACTGACTTGTGTTACCGCCTCACGCTTACATTCTGCTGTATCGCGATGGATAGCGATCAGTACTCGCTCGCGATCGGCTTTCACTCGATATTCGTACAGCCGTTGTCGTAGGTCGATTATCATCTGGATGAGTTGTCTGCGGGAGAGGGCAGATGGATCGAGTTCGTCAGGAGCATTGACGTCATGTCGGGTGGCACTCTTTTGAGGCATGACTGTTAAGCGGGGGTCTTTTGTGGAGTGGTTAGGATGTTGGGTGGCAAGAGATCTCAAGGATTCATAACCTCTCAATGAAAGCACCAAACTCGATTGTTAAATTCCTAAGAAATTAATCCATGAACCAAAATAATAGAGAGATAATTAAATCGAAATTACAACAAGCACAAACACACAGAACTTACGTGAAAACCCAAACGGAAAAAACCAATGAGAGAGAAAAGAGAACTCCAATATAACATTGGTGATTACAGGTGGGCTTCTCTAGTGCGCTAGGGTTTCTGAATTCCGATTGTGATCTCCCTCCTTATTAGAAGGAATCTATTATTTATGCAAGTTATGTCAAACAGATAAGGTTAGGGAGTCCTGCTCAGTTTGAATACTTAAAATCCTCATCTTAATGGTGGTTGGACTAAACATCCCGATTTGAATCGGGATAGGGGAGAGTCCAGCTTGGTAGTCTACGATTTAAGGACTCAGGCCACCATCCCAAAAGACTATCCTTCTAGGTAGAGTAACCCAAATCTTTATATACCCAAGACCATCCCCTTGTCTAGCCACTGTGGGACTATTTGTTTGCACAAATCTTAATATTCTCCCCTCAAACAAAGAGTCCAGAGTTGCGTCTTAATCGTTGTGCTGCGCTGCGCTGCACTGCACTGTGTTTTTTCACTTGCACGTGTGCCTGTGTCTGCGCATGCACCTGCGCCCTTTTTTGCTACACTGCACTGAACTGTGTATTTCTCTGCGCCTGTGTCTGTGCCTTTTCGCTGCGCTACACTGTGCCTTTCACTGCACTTGTGCCTGTGCCTGCGCCCGAGACTACGCCTTCCAGTCTTAGGGGATCTTCCACACATAACTAAGTTTGGGGTATGGCTCTGATACCATTTGTGAGGAGTCGGGGCACCATCCCAAAAGACTAACCTTCTAGGTGGAGTAGCCTAAATTCTTATATACCCAAGATCATCCCCTTGTCTAGCCAATGTGAGACTATTTGTTTGCACAAATTTTAACATGGGCCTTGCTGTAGATAAGGATGAATTGCTCCTGAGGGGTAACTGTCTCGTTTAAATTAGGAATGAACTTTAGAGGTGGGATCCCACGTAATTGGATTTACCTCTTCTTCTAATTACCCGACCCGCTTGGAATTCCAACTAGATGAAGACTCTGAATGAGGTGCTCTGGAGGTAGCCATGCGTCACGCATCCCTTGGAGTCAGATAGACACGTATCACGATCTAGGAAGAGTAAAAAAGTGACCACTATAATTTATCTCTCATCTTTTCCATTTCAGCTTCCGATTAAGGAGTATGTGCTTGAACTTTTGAGAAATTCAAAGTCAATTATCCTGTCTCATTATCTGAGATTTCTGTAAAAGGTGGCACCGTACATTCGAAAAGGTCACAGGCTTCGAACCTTTTTTTAACCAACCACCTTGAAATTTCTCACTAGATGTCAAAGAAAGAACTACCCTCATTCATTGTAACTACAAATCAAAGAAAACAAATCCCAAATTAATATTAAACTTTATAAAACCTTTCATGCTCGAATACTCTTGCATCAACCTTCTTGAAACATCATTAATCTTTAATAGAGCCACTCCTCAATCACTTCATGAGAGCTTTGTATAGAAGAGTAATCTCACAAAATATTGGTTGTATTCTTAGATTATTTCAGAATGAGTTATCGTAATTCTTTTATTCAGGGATAAAATGAATAATATTTCTTGTCCATGAAAGGCCAAATATCATTAGATATGTTAATACTATATATGTGCGTCTTCGCATGCTTGTCACAATGGTATACACATGTACATGTATGTGTGTGAACATTTGTGTATGTTCAAGTCTGTATATATATGACATGTTTTCTCGCTGAAGTTCGGATAAAATCTAATACAGTAGGAGTGAGAGCGATTCTTTTGCCTTCCTCCTAAAACTACATGTGATTCTCTCGTATCGAAAATTCCAAACAAAGAAGAAAACATCAACTATAACTTAAATCTCTCTCTAAAACTACGTAGTTACATTTTTTTTGCCTCCCTCCTGAAACTACATGGCGCTCTCACTTTCGGCTCCACAAATGTAAAATGCCGACATAGGTCATTCTTATCGGCAACCATTTCATAGTTTGATGCATTCTTATGATCTTGCTCTTTTCCGCCTCTCATCCTTCATTCCTTCATCTCTTGTAACTTCGCTTATTATTTAAAAATATTCGGGCCAAAGGCCCCATTTTTCCCTAAAAAAAACTTAAATCCCCCTTCCCCTCCCCCTCCCCCTCCCCCTCCCCTCCCGCGGAGAGTTTTCAAATAAAAAAAATGAGGAATCTACTCAAAACATATCTCTCATAATTTGCTCCTATAATTAGTTATAGTTATCCGTTGAAAAAAAAAAAGCTTCTCCTTTGATTAGTTAAAATTTGAAATCAAATCCACACCTAAATATCCTCCCATAAGCAAATTTTGGTCCTACAATTTCTTTTTGTCCGATATTTATTATGAGTTCCATAAAATGATTAATAGTCTAAAAAGAGTAGAAATTAACGAGCCCTGAAATTCTTTCAATAATCATCTTTAAAAAAAAATTCTGAAAAGCTTTGGGAAGACAAACAAAATAGAGGACGAATTTCTAAGGGATTTTATATGGAGATAAATTTCATATCGTATTGAAACAATATAGGTGTGAATTTTCATCAAAAAGGAAACTTAAAAGGCAACTCTTTCTATTTAGTTGTTTAATGAAACCGAAATGAGGGGGTGATTTTTGAAATGTATTGACTTCGTACTTTTACTCTTCGTGACGCAGGAGATCAAAGCAGGAAAGCAGGGCAGGACTGTCTACAGCTTCCATTAGCTGCCGACAGACTTAAATTCAGTTGTTCAGTTGTCGACAGTAGCTGTCGACAGACTGACTTCGACAGCTGTACCCGATAGTTGGGTCTTTTACAATCTGTCGACATGGGCAGTTAGCTGTCGACAGGCATGGGCGTGTCAGCCTATCCGATTCTAATTTGATTTTCAAATTTGATTTGGACTCTAATTTATTTTATTTTT